>APFE030961830.1:380507-391036 GCA_000404065.3 Pinus taeda
CTTTGGGGTGGGGTCCTGGTGTATATCCTCTTCTTTTGATGTTTCTTGATCCTTTTCTTCCTCCTCTTCATATTCTATTTAAAATAATTTCTTCTCAGCACACTTATGACCTTTACAACATTTTCTATCACAATTGTAACAAAGTCCTTTTTCTCTTTTTTCTTCCAATTGTTGTGGTGTAACCCTTGTAGGTCGTGGAAGGCTAGGAGAAACAACACTTCCATCTTTATAGTTGTGAGGGGTATGCTTCATGGTTTCCATAATTTTTCTTTCCACTATGTCACAAAGCCCTTTTACTCTTTCCAATTGTTGTGGTGTTGCTCTAAAGAAGGTGTTGCTCTTTGTATCCTCATAATGTGCTATCATTTCCTCTGTGAAAATTGACCACATAACAAGTTGTTTACGAGAACAAAGTCCTTCATACCATAAAAATTGATTTGGTTCTAAATATGAAGATGAAATACATACCTTTTTTATAGTGGTACACCATGTAGATCAAAATATTGCTCCATCTGAAGTATCCAATTTACCGGATCCTTGCCATCAAACTTCCTCATCTTGCTTTTTCTTGATTTTAGGAGCTCAATCTTGAAACAACTGTAACTCTGTACTTTCAGATCCTTAAGTTCTAAAATTGCGACCTGTAATAGCACTCTGTGTCCTCTTTCCAATGCCACCATTCTGATCCAAATTGGATTATGCAAGAAAGAGTTATGCACAATATCCCAAGATGACCTGATTATAGACCTTTCCAGAAGAGTGAACTTGTATGTAGTGGCACGAGTCACTATTTCAACCTTTGGCTCTCAAAAATATATACAAGAAACTACAGTCTGTCCTCTTTCTGTACCTTCTTACAAAATTTCAATCCGATGCTCAGAGCGAAAGTTATGATGATTTTCCCTAGGTCACCTGTTTGGAATGTAATTCAGGAGTCTGCAGAAAGGCCAACTTCCTCAGATGATATCTCCGCAAATATAGTGTGAAAATCTCTGAAATTCGGACCCGAGATTTAGTGCGACTTCTTCTCAAATGGGTGTTGTTTTTAGCTTCTGAAACGTCGTAGAAAAAAATTTGTAGCGAAAATGCCACGATGACCTGTTTGGAGCAGCGAAACCCTAGAATCCAAAGCTCTGATACCAAATGTTATGAAACCAGCTCAGAAAAGATAGGAAAAGATAGATCACGCCTTAGAATTCAGCCTCTTTGAGGGGGCACCTCCTTACATTACATTAAATGAACAATTCTTGGTGTACAATGAAAGACTTCTTAGGGTCATAATATAATCAAAGCTGATATAACAATACTAATGTAAGGCACTAATAACATAGTGGGCTTCTATGGGGCACAATAGTAATAATATGGGCACTACATGGGTACATCAATATAATAAGTGGGTTGTACTAATAACAATAAGGGGTTACATTAGTAGTATAGGGGCCTAATAATTTACTAGGTACAGCCCAAGGGTGTACCTGATAAACACTGTTGGTTTTGGGGTGTGGGTCCTGCCTTTAGCCTTTAGTGCTTTTCCCCATGGTTTCCCGGATTACATGGGACTGAATGCTGGGGGGCTTTCCTTCTCGATGGTTTTTCCCAGCAATGCGCGATTAGAACTTAGTGCTAATCGCGCATCAGAAACTACCTCCTTTTCCTAATCCGAGCTTTGTTGTTACTAGTTTCGCCTCCTGCACAGTCTCAACGAGCCTTGGTCAGCACACTTTGCTCTTTTTCAATGGTTCTTCCCTTACCGACTAGTTCTTAGTGCACTCTACCAAATTTCCATTTTCCTTAGCGAACTTCACCACGAACTGTCTTTTGTAGCTTGCTTGCGACTTTGGTAGAGGATACATAAGCCTCAAATCTTACGAAGTGAATGACCCAATGAGTTTTTGACCTTGAGACTCGAATTATCTATCTGATATATTGGCACTGTTCATTACCCATTTGACCATGTCTGTGTATGGAAGAATCTTAGATCTGGACGCTATTTGGTGCAAGAACGAACATGCAAGTTTAGTAATTGATGCCTCGGATGACCCGCGTGAGTTTGTTGTTGCTTTAGCCTCCATAACCCTAGGATTTTCTTCTTCGAGCACACTATGCATGCCTTCACAAGTGGTTATGCCGGCATCTCTGTTACAGGTGGTGTCTTTGTATAAGGGTGTCATCTCTTTGTCTTCTACAACTGGAGCTTTTCCCTTTTTTCCCATTACATTCTGCACACTGTTGCGTATATTACATTGCTTGCCGCTCCTACAAATTTACAAGAAAGAAAAGAGTAATGGTAAAAGATAAGGTGATGGGAAAGCTCTTAATGCCAAAATCATATTAAATATATCACCCTACGTGAAATAACCTTTCGATCAGATCTGAATCTTATCTCATAAATGACTATCAACTAACCACTAAACATTAATGTGCATAACTTGGTATCGGATTACGAGAAAAACTTTATTTAACGATAAGCACCACAGATCTACGATAAAGTGATTTTGTGATTTGCTTCGCAATATCGCAGATCAAAATATCACTAGTCCATTTGTTAACAATCATTTATTACCTTATGTGTCCACGAGATGCGATTTGCGAAATGTCTTATTACATATCGTCAGATCGGGATATTTTACCTTAGGTGATACTTGTGGCATATAAAATCTGCAATGCACGATGGGTTTTTAAGGTGCGTGACCTCACATCACATTTTCGCAATTTCCAGAAGTTTATTTGTATGATGCTCTCCATGTTACCTTTTACAATGCAATGTTGTTTTGTTAAGAGAACAATTGTATTCAGAATCTATCATAAAATTTAAGTTTTTTTGGGTTTTATCGGTGTTCTCCTAAGTTTATGATAGCATGTTTTATTCAAAGGGAAACATAAGTGCTAGTTTTTTTGTTTTTTATAAGGGTCCCCATTTATTTAGCTTTATTACTAAAACTAAATAAAAGGGGGGGTTGTTGCTGGACACAACAGGTTCATACAAACTGGGAGGTGACAGTGATGTATACACAAGTAAATGTGATGGGTCTACTCATTTTCACTGTTAATCTGGCAATAGACCACTAAGGTTTTTCAAACGAGACATTTATGGATTTAGAAGAAGCTTGATTACCAATGAGGGAAAGAGAAATCTACTCTAAGAAAAATCTTGTCTACTACAGTAAGGAAAAAGACTGAAATCAAATGTTGAAACACACCATTTTCTAACTAACTACTAAGACGTTATGCTTCAAAAGAATGCTAAGTTAGCATGTACTAAAATCTATTGTCCTAAGCATTCAAATTCAAAGCATCAAACATTCTATTTGTTGTGCATGTAAATGAATAAAATAATTATGTTTTTCTTTTTGTGTTTTTTATGTGAAAGTGTGAAAGATAATCTCTTTTGGTGATGTGGCAGGTGGCTTAGAGATGATGGTGAATGACTACAAGGCTGGGGAGACCATTAGGGGTGCTTTGCTAAATTCCTAGAAGGTTTTTCCTTGATTCGGCCTCAAAACAAGCCACTATACGAAAAACTATAGGATGTCCTAATGCATTCTATAGGATGTCATGAAAACCTATAGGATCCCCTATATTTCTACAGGATACGACAGAGAGGGAAAGGATGGGTGTTGAAGGTGATGGAAGATGCAGGGAAGGTGTTTGGTGGATGGAACGAGGCAAGGTAGTACCTAGCACCACTTTAGAACTCAAAACCAAGGTTGGGAGATGGTTGGATTTACTCAACAAGCTTGGAGAAGTTTCCTTGTGAAACGATTAAATTTGTGAGGGTTTTAGTGAAATAAAAGAATTATCATTGATAAATGAAGTTGCAATGAGGTTGATGACTATGAAATCTCTTTCCGAAAACATTGACATTCACCCAAAAATCATGTAAACAAGAAGAACTTCAATTATCTATGGAAAGAAAAATTTCATGAGCTAAATTCCTACTTCATACATGAGGAGAACTTGCAGAATAAGATGTAACATTGATGAGATCTAATGTAAGATTGAATATGGAAGAAATTATAACTAAATCCTACTCTTGCAAACTGATCAGATGCGGACCTTAGTAGAGAAACCCTAAATTCCATGACAAACTAGAATTTTGTAATTTTGGAGATGCATAATATTACTTTCCTCAAACCATGATCCCTGAAGGAAGGAGTGAGGCCAAACCACATATTGACATCTTTTTGATGTTTGTTTATCTATTCTAAACTACTACTAAAGTAAATCACAAATGAAATCAAACTAATAAGCAAACTAATCAAATCTACACTACTTGTAGTGAAATAATTCTAAAGAGAATTCAACCATTATTCTATGAATTCAATCTAAGCATAACAATATAAGAAGAGGAGCCCTTGCTTCTAGGGTTGGGACCTAATGCAAGAGCTTGGCCCTCTGAGTTAACTTAGTGTTGGATCAAGGAATTGCTCATTCTCATTATCAAAACTGGAAAATTACATAACAATGTCTTCCACAAGTCTTGAACTAGAAAATGTCTAGTGTTTTTTATAGCAAAAATTTGAATCCTAATGAGTCTCTATGCCTCTTTATTTATACAATTTAAGTCTCCAACAAATTCCTTAAATCTAGGGAGGCTTGGCTCCCAAACTCGAGATAAACTAGCTCTTTAACTATCACTTGCTCGACTACCTTTTGATCTCCATGACTTGGCTTCTTGTACTCCAAGTTAGTGTGATTGATGGAGGAATATTTGAATAAGGGAGGAGTAAATGAGGAGGATTTACCTCCTACACTCTCTCTTCCTTGTCTCATTCAAGTTTCAGCCCTTAATTAGCCAAAACTCCATGATTTTTCTCTCACAAACCTGCAATCAATGCACATTAGTGAACAAGGCATAATATCTCACTTTGACTCTTCTCATTAAACAAAGTATAATCAAAATATGTAATAAATTGTGAGAAGAGTTGATTTGACTAAGATACAAGGTGGATTAAGGTCCATATAGTTACCCAATGATGAGGCTCATCATCACCCCCTACTGAAAGTGTTTCTCATCCTCTGAGCAACTCAATCAATATCCATGTCTTTCATTTCTCTAGTCGCCTCCCTGACATCCCATGCTCTACTGTAGTTTCCTCTTCCTTTGCATAGAATCCTACCTTCCTTTCTATTTCCTCCCACTACTTTCTTTCCTCCTCTTCCTTCCTTACTTCTAACATCCTTAAGAGCAATGGTGGACTGAGTCTCAAGCCAATCCAATTGAATTTTAGTCTTTGGAGAGCTTGCTTGTACATGGGTGTCATCTTCAGTGCATCTCTCATTCTTTTAGTAGAGTGGTACTATAATGTATAAATAGTTTTTCAGAATAAATCACATTGAAGATTTGGGTTGACACGTTTCAAACCAACAAGTGTGCTTCATCTTCAGGAATTTGGCAATCTTGCATGTTGTCATCCCCTAACATCTTGAACATACCCTCAAATTGTGTAATTGCCTACCCTTGGGCAGCAAGTTATCTAGGTGCAAGTTGAGGGTAATTTGCAATCAAGTTATGTGTGCTGATGACAACCATTGGATTAGACTACTCAACTCTTGTCATAAAAGACTTTTTTTCTTCCCTTGCCATTATTTTCTTAATTTCAACAGCCCTTGCTTCCTCATGGCTCATCCATGATGCCAAAGCCATCAACTGTAAGTCCACAAGTTTTGAATTAGGGTCCCACACATTCAAATCTATCAAGACTAAGTTATGTAGGTAGAACTCAAACATCTTAGCCCTATCCTCCAATTTTCTTTAACCACAAAGACTAATGAACTGTCTATTATCCTGGAATGGTATAGTGCCTCTCTATGCTAGAGTCTTGATTTGGAACTACAACCACTATTCCTTAAGATATAATGCATAGGACTTAGCTAGCATCCTGCACTAAATTTCCTCTAAGGATAGACTGACCATGGATGCCAATTGATTCTCTCTTTCTTGTAGCTATCCTTTTAACCATGCATTTTATACCTACAACTGATCATTCTTTATTACTTCTTTGTCCCTCAGGCTACTTAGTTCTCTACCCATCTCTTTAACTTTTTCCTCCATGTGACCTATGTCCTCCACCCCTTTGGATTTGGCAATTTGCATCCATCTATGTGTTCTTTCCCTTTTTTCTCAAGCTCAAAGAATAATGGGACTGAAATTTTGTTTTGAATGACCCTACCCCCTTCAATAAACCTGTAGTAGGAATCAAGTTTAGGTTGAGGACTAGGTTCCTTTAGCTCTGGATCCTCCTTCTTTGTTTCTTGCTACATACACCCTTCTTTATCTGATTTCTAAGTTTCCTATAGGATTTCCTCTTCCTCCTGTATGTCCTTCTATGTTTCCTGTAGGATGCCTTTTCATTTGGATGAGGCATATCTAGTGACAGGCCTTCTAACATAAGTGATAGGAGACTTGGAGGAGGCTTGTCTTGATGATCCTTCTCCTTGAGTTTTCATAAGAAGAGCCATCTTCTCTTTCTGTTTGGGTGAGTCTTCAATAACAATAGGAACCTTGGTGGGAATTTGAGATTTTCCCTGCCTTATTGTTGTACTTTTTCATGTCCTAAAGTACAATGGAGTTTTTGTCCTCTCTTTTGCCTTTTTGTTTGATAGGGGTAATAAGGGAAGTAAGGGCATCTGTTCCCTCATTCTTGGTGGGTTCTAGAGATACCCTGGGTGATTCCTCCTTGTTTGTTGCCTCCTCTTTTCCATTCCCCCTCTCGTATTTATCTTTATCCTCTTCTTCTCCCTCTAGTTCCTCACTCTGTTCATCATTTTCCTCCTTTATATTCTTCTATCTCTTCACCACTCTCCTTCTATTTTTCTTCCTCTTCTTCCTCATCTATTTCCTCTTCATCCCTCTCTCTTTCTACTTCCTCTTTTTCAATTTCTTCTTCATCCCCTTCACTGGTAGTGGGGCTCTTGTCATATTCAAGGGCTTTGATATCTCCCTCTGTCTACATGTCTCTGAAAGTTTCCCATGTGATAGGGATTTTGAGGTTTTGGAAGGCAACTTCTATGATAATTCTAATTAAACCATGATGGGCTAGTTATTGATGGTTTCCTTCCTACACCTTCATGCTCATATCTATCACTAATTGAAGAAGGAAGTAGGGGATGTTGAGTCTGTTTTGAGTAGGTGTGTGTGCTCCGAACCTCAATTCTTGAAGAAGCCTAAAGTAGTATCCATATACCACATTGTACCTACCTTCACATGAGATATAATTTATAAGGTGGTAGCTAATTTCATTCCAAGGATAGGGAAGGCTTTCTCTTCTCAATCCATTTTTGTCTTCCATGGCCTCCTCTCCTTCTAAAAAGAATTTCTTCTTTGCAGTTTGGTTATTTCCCTTATCCTCCTTTCTCCGAGGTACTCCTAAGCGAGGTGTGGTAATTCTACCTATGATTTCAAGGGTGAGCTCTATGGAGATACCTCTCACCACAATAGTGGCATGGGTCCTAGTCAATGGAATGAGGGAGAGAGAAAAATCTCTGGCTACTTCATCATCATACCCCCTAAATTTCTTAAAGAAACCCATCTAATTGTGCCTTATGATATCTCTAGCACAAGAGAGTGCTAATGAATCCACAATGTGTTGATGGGCTCCCTTTTATTAAATACCCCTGTCATTTTTTCCAATGGATGGAGGGTTGTATAGGTCTGCTACCAAATTTAATGAATGAGGAAATTTAAATGGAAATTTTTTGTATGCAATTCCCTTGTGCTACAATCACTTTCAACAAACTAGAATATTTTTTTATGCCCCTTTCACTTGGCAAAATGTGGGGAAATCTACTGCCTACCTCCTTATCACTTCTTGATGAAGCCAGCCCCTATTTTTCTCCCTCTTAAATTTCTCATTGCCAATCTTGTAGGTGTTGGGTTGTATCATGTAGGATCTCCTATAGGATCTTGTAGGATTTCTTGTAGGATCTTGTAGGTGGTCCTACGCAGGAAAAAAATGGAATTTTCCTTTCCTATAGACTTCTTGAGGGCCAAGAGCAACTTTTCTATTGTGGAGCCTTGAGAATGTGAATTATTCTATGCATGGGGATCAACATTTATTTCCTCATATGCGTGATGTGTCTGAGGTGCTGTGTTGGCAGCCGAGGTACGAATATATATTTTTGGACCGTTGGTCCCACTACCACATCATCATTCTCCTCACTTTGTAATCAGCTCCCACTTCAGGCATCTGTTTCTTAACTACTTTCGACCTCATCCTTCTTTCCCTTGACTTGACTGCTACCACATGTTTAAGGACCAATTGATTTCTCCTCGTTCATTGAACGAAGGTGGCCAAGTCAACTGGCCACATTTCACTTATAAACCAACTCTTTCACGAATTTTACATTTTTTTATCACATTATGCTAATGAGAGAGTGGAAGTGAGATACTTACCTATGGTAATGATGACTTGACAATTTTTGTTGAAGAATGAAGTATTTGATGTGTGTTGGGTGCATGTGCTTTTCTCCTTCTTTATTTTTTATTGTCCTTTGATGATTTTCTTTGATGTGTAGGTACTTGGTGTTGATGATGATGACCATGATGCTACTGGTAGGCTCTAGAGGAGCTTCTTCTACCTTTGGATCTTCCATGCTTGAAGTTGTCTACAACCTGTGATTTCTGTTTTGTGGGATCGACTACTACAGGATGTCCTGTAGCTGCTTCTCCCTGAAAATTCGTAGTCATTTTCTACTGCTAGAACCTAAGGATGATTGGCATGGGTAAAGAAGAGATCTAGGGATTTGTGAATGAGGAAAAATAGCCTTCAGATGTTGTCCCCTTTCTCTCTGTCTTCATCCTCTTTTCTTTATGTTTTTTTTTTTTTTTTTAACTGTAAATTTTTTTTAAACTGACTCTTTTTATGAATGTAGGGGTGATCATGGGGGAGAGAGGTATGGTGATAAGATGTTAAAGTAGGAATTTATTTTTTGACATGGGCAGGTCATCCCCTTGCTCTAGGGTTACTTCTTTTAGGATTTTCAAGCCAATATAATTCCTACAAGATCATCATGTAGGTTTTCAGGGAATCTTGTAGGTTTACAAGGAATCCTGTAAAAAACACAAAACCCTTGCAGACTAAGGTAAATGAGTGGAAAAATGGAGGGAATGATTGAATGATGAGAGATAACGAATGGAGAAATAAAACATGAGCTAGATAGGTCCCTTTTGATTGTCTTTTGTTTCTCTAATTGTCCTCTTGCTAACCTGCAAACAATATTTTCATAATTTTCCTTTTCTCTTTTTTAATTTTTTAATATTTTTTATTGAGAGCAACTAGTCTGCCTCCAAGAGGTTTTCATCCTAGCTACTTGCCCTGGGCACCTCAAGAGAGGTTTTCACCTAGAGATCTTTTTATTTCTCTTTTTTTTTTTTTCTTTTTGACAACATTAAGCCACCTCAAGAGGTTTTCAACCCAATAGTGGGAATCAGGTGCCTCATGGAGGTTTTCACGTGAGTCTCCTTATTTTTCTCTTTTTTTCTTTTTTTTTTCTTTTTCCTTTTTTCTTTTTTCTCAGTGACTTAATGAGGTAGGAGTTGAGACTTGCTCCACCACCATCATTCTTTTGTTGATACCATGAATGAACTCTTTCTTTGAAAATAGCGTCTTGTAAACCTTCAATATGTGCCCATTAACAAGAAAAGGAATGGGCTCTGCGTCTATGGTTCTAATCCGCATTGAACTATTGTCATGACTTTTCTCTATGACATAAGTCCCTAACCATCTAGTCCTTAACTTGCCATCAAAGTCTTTATATCTAGAATCATATAACAAATCCCAATCACCTTCTTGAAATTCCTTGTCCTTAATGTTATTTTCATGATAAATATTCCCCTGAATTTGGGTCACCTCTATGTGTAGTGTTAGCGCTTGAAATTTCACCTCAAGCTGAAAAAGGAAAACCTCAAGGCAACATCAAACCATTTAGCCTCGTAGCTAGCCCTACGGGGCAGGAGAAGGCTCTCTCCGGTCAATCTCAGTAAAATATTCAATGGATGAGATGACCAATAGGGTAACACTGATATTAGGCTAGTAAACTGATCAAAAGGGTTGATTTGGGGTTTTTAGGGTTTTTGGTCGCAAATTGAGGAGAGGGCAATTTTGGGTGCGGGGATGGGACACAGTTCCTGCAGGGGGTTCTTTGGGGCGAGGTAGGAGACAATATTGATGCCTTTGATTGAAGTGGATGATTAGGAATGACAAGTGAAAAGTTAAGGAGAGCAAACAATAACTTTGAATTCTCCTTAAACAGTAGAAAAAATTGAAATTAAACAAACTTAAAAGCAGAGCATGGAAAGCATGAATTCTTACTTTAACACTTCATTTGTTTAATGTGCAGAAGTAAAGACAGGAAATGAATCACATGACAAAGCTTACAAGAGCATTGAGAAACACACCATCAACACATGAGTCCACAAGAATCCCAAAGAGGACTGCAAAACCCTGGTCTTCCTTAGCAAAAAATTGCAGAAATACAGTGAAATAATACAATGATAGCTTCTCCCTCAAGAGTCCAACCTTCCAACC
>APFE030961837.1:0-38059 GCA_000404065.3 Pinus taeda
AAGGATCAATTCACAACCTTTTGTTAGTTTAGTTTTGGAGCTCCCATCTATTCTCCCATTCTCTCATATTCGTGCACACTTAGAGTATTGTTGGAGCACTTTGAAGTACATTGGATTTGGAGAAGGAAAAGAGCAAGCAAGATCAACTAAGGAAAAGAAAAGGAAGTAAGGAGAAGGTTGGATTACTAGCTTCAACATGAAGAGTTTGTTGGTAACAAGTTGCATGTATGATTTCCTAGTTGATGTGTGAATGCATGATACATTCTTTTGTTTATTTGGTTCATTTGTTGCCATTGGCATGTGTTTTTCCAAGTTTTATATTGGTTTTGGCCTTGTCTTGCCATTTCCTAGATAACCATGGTGTGATGGGATTCATTGATTGGTTGAGATTTGGATGACTGGAAGGTTTTGGAACTGGGTGAGGTGGTCTCAGGAAAATTCCCTAGGGTTGCGGGTGTTAACACTCAGGTTTTCCCAAAAGTTTTAAGAAAGGGAAAGGAGGCCGAGGTAACCACAAACCAATCTTTTAGACACAGATTCTAGCCAATCTGCATCCATAGGGGGCTCTCTCTTTAAGTTTTAGCTTTGCTTTTTCAAGATATTAGGCTAGTTTTGAAGTTTAGGAGTTTGTTTGAGTTTGGGTGGTGAGATTCAATAGTAAATGGATAAGACTCAATAGTTTAGGCCATTGGGCTAATGGAGTCAAGTAATATGGCTTTACTGGATTTGGGTTTCTCAACAAAAGATGGCTTCACAGGGCAAGGTGGTCAAACATGGAACAAATAAAGACTTGTAATAGATGGAATGGGTTTCCAAAATGGGTGAAGGGCAATTAAGAATCCTTCAACCTATTTCAAGAGGAAACTTGGATGATTACTGATAAAGAGCAGTTAAGTATTCTTTAATACATAATCAAAGTGACAGAACTAGAAAACAAGAGCAATTAAGATTTCACTGTTTATGCTAATTCAGAAGAAAACATATAAAATGATAACTTTTGAAGACAGAGTGCAATAAAGCATATTCTGAATTACTCTTTTTTGTTTATCATTTAGATGTGAAACAGAGATGATATAATAAACAAAGAAAACTTTTAAAACATGAGGTAGAGAGGACTTATTGATCCAGCGTTTGCTTCAAGAAATCTGTGAAAAGTCCCTTGCATTAATTCTTTGTCCAACAAGCCATGCAAAAATTTGATCCAATCAGCACTTTATTCCAAAAAACTAGTATTACAGTAATGTATATGAATCCACACCTAATACTCCATTTGAGGGAGTATTTATACATAATATTTTACTCAAAATATCTCATAACAGAGTGAGATATATTCTGGTGATGACAAATAATTTTTACAAGAAAATAGAGACAGCTAGTCTTGAAGATACGAAAAAAGCAAACATATGATGTGCTATTCCTATTTGTGTTGGAGGCAGGCCCTTTTATTTGGCTTGTTGCTGTAACTTCGTGCTGGCTGCCCTATTTTACTGATACTCTTCAACCTGTTTTGACCATTGTTCACCTTTATTCATCTCTGTTTATCTCAACAAGGTAAATAGCCCAAAATTTATGTTTTACCAAAGGTAACTCTACAAAATTTCTAACATATCTGCCCACCATTTTTGTTTTGGCAATTTGTGCCTCTAAATTTTTCTTAGAGTTTCATCAGTATCTGTATATCTGGAGAAATTAGGCTGAATAGTGAATAGGTGCTTTACCTCATGCTTAATGTAAAATAAGTTCTCCAAGCTATCATAGAGAACTCAGCTTGTGGGAAGTGGTTTCACTCCTGCTGCACTTGATGATGAGCTAGCTTGATGGCCAGCATACTTATTCAACTTATCTACATAATCAATGTGTTTCATTAACTTGTCATTAATGACCAAAGGACTTGGTAGCCCTTTACTCTGCAAAACTATGAATTTCTCCATAAAAGAATTAATTTCTACTTGCATGTCTTGGCATCTTCTTTCTAAGTTCTGCATTAAAGTTCTCTTAGTCAAAACTCTTTTGATTTCCAAAATGGTGTCTGTCCTATCTGAGATGCCAAGTACTTCTAACTGCTCTCTGTTTTTGGTATTCAAAAAATTGATAAGATGATTGGCTTCCTCTAGCATTTTACCCAACTGTGCTCTTGCTTGCTGAATTGCTCCATGGGCTATTTTTACTAAGTCTAGCTTCCCATAGATCACTTGGATTGACGACCATATTTCATTTATAGACTGAATGATATTAGCCCAAAGGATTTTCCTGATTTCTATCAAGGGCTTATCAAAAGTGAGTTCTTGTTATAAGGTTTTCACTTTACTTTCTAAGGCTTTAATCTCCTTAGCCTTTTCCATAATACTTATTTTGGAGGTATCATAATTCTTTTCTACCTTAGCCAGTTTCTCTTTCACTTGTTTCAATTCTGTAACCTGCAATCTCAATTCCTTCATGGCCTTTATCAATTCTTTAGTGCTCATATTAGTACTACTACCTGGTGCTATACCTACTGTTGATGTACCTGTTATTACTTCTGTTGTGACTGCTGGAACATTTGGAGCTACAGGAATTTCCTCCTGGCTCTGTTCCTTGGACATTCTTAGCTGATTTGTCATTTTAGGCTGCTCTGTGGTCTCTACTTCTTTTCTCTTGGAAGTCCCTGTAACTGGTATGCTGGTTTTTTGTGCAGGCTGTTGAGAAGTTCCAGCAGAGGACGTACCAATTCCTAATTGTTGAGGTAGCTTGAAAGTTACATGTCCAAAAGAGTCTAGGTCAAGGGTTTTTTCAAGATCTTTCATAGCCATTTCCATATTTTCTTGCTCACTAATTTCTTTTATTAAGGTCCCTTCTACCCATTCATCCTGATTAGCAAACTGTTCAATTTTTGAGATCCTATGATGTATATAAATTGATAGCTTGTTCTTTGTTATTTTGTCACATATGAAACCATTTGGGTCATAGGGCACCCACCAAAAACTCTTCTTCAATCTAAGCTGGTCTTCTAAAAAAATTTCAGCATCTTGCCATGCATCCCTAGAATTTATGACATAAGGGGCTAACTGGTTTTTGATTCTTAACTAAGCCTTCTTCTTTGCATTACAAAAATGGTCCAAATCCTTTATGATATGTTTGAAATACTCTAGTGCAAATAATCTCATGGGCACATATTTAGGCAGTTTGAAAGGGCAATGTTCACACCCATATATTCTAATTTCTGTGTGATTTTGGCACAGATACCAGTCACATATCCTGTACTATTTAGAGAGCTACATAATCTTTTTCATGTCACTAATGAGTCTAGGAGGAGGAACTCATATCAACAGAGTGGATGCTAGATGTACAAACCAGTCAATGAATTCATTATAGGTATAAGGAGACTCCAGAGTTCTATGAAAGATTGAGGTCCAAAAGATCACAGACCTTTGATTTCCTTTTGAGTCCAATTTCCTAATAGGGAAAGGAAAGTTGTCTGGCTGATGATATAACAGAAGATAATATATAAAAGATGTATATTTGAAAACTCCTTCCCTATCCAAATTTATGAATTGATAATGGATTTTATTGGTAATGAAAGTGGCATAGTCATACTTGATAGCAGGGGGTTGTCCAGGAGTGAATATTGACAACAAAACAAGAGTAATATCATCAACATATTCACTGGTATTAAATCCCATGATCATGGATATCATGTCAACAATAAGCTTACCAGTTTAAGTGAAAAAGGTCTGCAGATAGGGAGGTGGACCATTGGGGTTATAATTTGGTAACATAAACATCTGAGCAATACGAGTTATCTCTGACTTGGGCAACTGAGGGGATTTTTCAAGCAGATATCCCAGGGAAAGAGGAGCAAGGGGCAGAATGGAATAGAACTGTATCATTTCATTAATGGACTTAGCAGTTATGGGAAAAAGAACAATTTGGGATGGGGACATAACTGCTCTATGGACTGGGTCACAGTTGGCACAACATTGATGAATGATATCTGGGAAAACATGCACTGAGGGGAGGAAATACATGGTAAGATTGGATTACCATAGTCCAAAAAAGTCAGAATTATTCAGATGACTACCTTTGATTTGGAAAAAGATTTTAAGATGGTTATTGTCACCAGATAGGTCTTTTATCTGGAAATCCTTGTCGGCCAGGGGTAAATAATCTAAGTCTTTATGGGGTGCGTTTATGGGTGCGACATTCAGGGCTATGGTAGTTTCCATATTTGGTTCTTGTGTATTCAAACTGGAATTTGGGCTTTTTGTGGAAAATTGGACTAAATAGCAGGTTTTAGGAGTGTTTTTATGGTAGTCACAGACTGTCTAGACTCTGAATTTTGGCTTCCTTAGGTAGAATTTTCAGTGGAAAACTGAAATTACAGGGTTGCAGGGTGAAAAGGATAAATACCTGTGTTTAAAGAAGAAGGTCGTACAGTGTAGGTTGGTTGATGGGTTGTCGAGCACGATGCTGAAATTTCTTGGCCGGGTGGCAGACTAAATGCTCAAACAGTCGACTGGATGTGATCTTGCATGGAGCACAGTTCGCAGAAAATAATGGTGAAAATGACGTATTTTCGTTCTTTTTAATGAAATTTGGTTTGGCGAGTATTTTTTGCATTTATTGGGCGGGTGACGTTAGTGTGATGGGACACTTTGTCGTTATGTGGAGGGTGGTAAGTGGTTTACCCCGCACCGCTTTTGGGGTCAAGTGGTATCGGGCCGGGGGCAAGCGAGCACATGGAATGGATGACGCGTGGTGAGGGTACGGCGGAAAACCGCCTGGTGATCGCGAGTTAAAGCGCGGTCACCAGGGGGGTCACGATATGATCGTCGACCGTCGGATGATGGGAGGACGATCAGACGATGGACGGGAAGTGGAGATGGTCGGGAAGTTAATGCAGCGGGCCCTATATAATTAACGTTGATTTAATTGTATTGGGCACATTTTTATTGGTCGGAGGGTTGGTTATTAATTAACCCAGATGGTTAATTAATCCCGTTATAACGCGGCAGGGGAAGGTTATTAACAAACTTTGAATAAGTTTATCAATCTCAATTTTAAACTATATAATGGTATATACCATCGGGGTAGGATATAGATAAAGTGTCGGGATTTTCATATAATTACATTGATATGGGAAGGGTTAAATTTTCGGGAGTTATATAGTAATAGTTAAAAATTAATATGAAATGAAATAATAAGAGCCAAGCTAAAATGTTAGGAATTCACATTTAAACTTAGGCTAAAGGGGTTTTTAAGTGATATAATGACTTTCCTAAGTAAAATAGTTTTTTCACTTAGGATAAACTTTATAAAAAGGAGATGAATGATGGATGAATGATTTAGGAGCACTTAGGCTTTTAGATCATGGGGCCGAGGGTCCAATCCCTCCAAAAGTCAGAGAAATGCTCTGAGCCCCTTTGACTTTCAAAGACCTAAATACTTAGGGGAAATTAGTGAAGTGTTTAGGGAAAATGTGAATGGAAGTCAGTTATTTACCCTTGCCTTGATTAAACTGCATCAAGTGAAATGTCTACCTTGCACTTGTGATAAAAGTAAAGATCAACACATTTAGAGACATGATTCATCACAAGTAATTCTGCAACACCATATACCTACCCTACCTACTTTAGCCTGACATTTTTTCGTCTTTATTTGGGTGCACTTAAACTAGCAAACCCTTATCAATATTTATTTTTCTTTACATAGAAAGCCTACTTACGTCTACACTTATTACATCCAAGGGCTCAGATTAAACTGTTGATCTCCTTTTTATTTACTCTACCTATCTACTTATCTGCCAAGATTAAACAGTTTGGTCAGATTTTATTCTCTATTCTACAACATGAAATTGAAAAATGAATGAGCCAAGTTTAAACAGTTCAACTCTTCATAAATTGTGGCAAAAGTTTAACAAGATGCACACAATTGCTTATTACAGAAAATGAAATAGTAGTGGCACTTGTACTTGCACACTTTCCTGGTCTATTTTTGTTTGGGGTTCATTTCTTTCACTTTTTTGACCATTTTATTCTTTTTACCCTTTGATTTTTCTTTTAGGGTATACCCTCTTTACATTTTTTAAATTTTTTGATTTTTTGAAAATATGGAAAATATTTGCAACAAGGAAAGGTATGAACATATTACAAAGCTCATCTAGTCAATCATGAATATGAAACCTATTGGTATAGGAGCATAACAGCGGGTGGAGATGGTTTTCTTGGGGAAGCCCTCGACAGGTGGGTGGAGATAGGTAAATTCCTCAAGTTATGGTGAAGGAATTTTGAGGCATCCAAGATTGTTTCATTTTTTGATCTCTTGAGAGGTTTAACATCTATATTCCCTTAGTTGTTTATTTCTTGGTTTATCCCATGAGATCCCACATTCATGCTTGGAATATGGCATGGGGTTGATTGATTGAAAGAAATATTTGATTCAACCCAATCTATGGTTAGGTGGTACGTGGATGTACCTGACTTGGTTGGATTTTGCATAATTTAATAATTTATTTTCTATTATACTCTATGAGCATTTATACTTGTTATTATGTGGCTTTGATGGTTGTTTTATCATGGTTACTAATCTCATTATATGCTAGTTATCAACATGGTTCTATAATATGTTCTAGTTATGGCTCTTATTATACTTGATAAGTTAATGAATGGTTTATGAATGCATGGACTAATAAGTGTTGTTGAAGCTACTTGGGATGGAATTAGACCTTCTCAGTGATTCATAGCAAAAAAATAGAGGTTCACTCATATATGCATTCATGACCTGTAGCTTACATGTTTACTGTGTTTTTGAAGAAATGCCTAGTATGTTATGGTTAGTCTAGGTCAAATTTATGACTCAAGTTTTTATGTTTATCAATGTCATTAGGTCATTTATGATTCTAAGAAGTCTTAGGCAGCTCTAGGCAGTGGTCTGGAAGTTGACTTGGAATTGTGGCTCAGGTCTCGGGACCACAACCTCTAAATTGGGAAAGTTGGGTCACAACCGCACTCAGGAAGTGTTGTGTGTGTGGTTGGAGGCCTTCAACCACACACATTCCTTTTCATGCATGTGGTTGGGAGCTTAGGTCAGTGAAAAGGAGCCCCAAATTAGGGTTTGGTGACCTGGGGTGGTTCTTTGGTCCTTGACTGTCTTGTAGCCCCGAGGGATGTTGTGAGTTGTCAGTCGTTGGTTAGTTTGTAGTCCCCACTACCTTAACTAGAGCTTGGAGGTCGGGTCATGGCATAGTGGCACTCAATTTCACATTTACCTGGAGGGCTTTTAAAAGTGGGTAAATGTGGGATGGGGTGTTACAACAAGAGTCTTGATAAAATTGTAACACATGGATAGGTGAATAATAGGAATATTGGAATTTAATAAATTGAAATTTTTGTATGAGAGGACAAGTGACAACATTGAAAAAAATTATAAAAGAAAAATAAGCTAAGAGAGTCCCACCTTTTTATGCACCCCGAAGCTAGACAATTGTCCTAAAGTAGAATTATCTTGAGTGACTATTTTGAGCTTTGTTATGAGTTTGTCGTGTCTGGAGATTGTGTGAGTGCTAGCATCTTGGGCTTGAGAATATTTTCTCCATACTACTAAAGTACCATTCCTCCTATAGTCCCATTGTAGCTCGGGGGTCTATGGGGAAGAAGAGTACCCAAGAAAAAGGTAGGAAGGTTATAAGTGATTCAAAAACATTTGGTTAAGCAAAGGAAATAAAGTTGCAAGGAATACATGTTGCAGGATTACATCGACAAGTTTAGGCATTGGTATTTTGTTATGAATATAAATAATTAATAATCAATAGTTAATAATGATTATATACTAAAGAGGCATGTCTTAAACGACATAACTATTCATGAAGGGGCACCTACCTAGGTATATATACAAGACCCTTAGTTGTAACCAAATCATATTCTTCATTCATTCACTTGGCTTTGATACCAATGTAATGAACAAGGTTCATACATAGTGGAAGTTAAATACTCTTAAACACTTGAAATAATGAAAGACGTCCATTGAGGATATATACTATATATATATATATATATCTCCTCAATGGACGTCTGCATATTTCAAGTGTTTAAGAGTATTTAACTTCCACTATGTATGAACCTTGGTTCATTACATTGGTATCAAAGCCAAGTTTTGTGATCCCAACCCATTGACCATCAAACATTTTTCAAGTTCGTTGATGTTGTAATTAAGGTCTTTATCCACAAAAAAGTAAGTTTAGATGCTCTCCATCATACCATCAAAACCTTTTCCATAAAAAAATAAAAAATAAATAATTATTAAATTATATATCTATCTATCTATCAATATATATATAAGATAAATTAAAATAAAAAATATTATTTATTAAAGAAATGACTTACGAAAAAAGAAATAATTTAACGAAAAATTAAAAAACAAAACAAAAAAACAACAACACAACCCAGATGTAGATTACACAGTGGTCTTCACCCCACCGACCGACCGCTACAATCACCACCACTGCCAAATACTCCCACTGTGTACTACCTATATCAATGAACACTTCCCTATTCACAACTGCGACCTTATTCACCACCATCATTCCCACCCCAGATGTTGTGTCACGCTATCCTTATTGCCACCAGGTCTGCAAGAAACTGCGACCTAAATGACCAAAACCCTGTCATTTTCCTACTGATTTCGTCCCACTGATTTTGTCCCACTACTGCCACCTCTCACATTATCATCCACTACTATATAGATACCATATGACCCACCCGTGAAGTCATATGAAACTATAATCTCAAAAGTTATGACTCTCCATAAGTGGCTATTCGTGGAATTATTACAATTGCAGTACCAAAGGTAGAAATGTTATTTAAAAGGCTTACTCATATTATATTTAATATAATATTAATTATTAAATCTTTTATCATAAAAAATTTATTCAATATTATATAAGGATTATGGAGGGAAATGTATTATTATAATCACTAAAGAGTTATAAAGATATTATAATATATATATAATATAATATTCAAAGTTTGATGTGTGTGTTTAAGTGAATAATTAAAGAGTTAAAAGTAGTGAATAAAAAGAAAAATTATGCATTCGATAAGGAACTTTGGTTTCTTTTCAAATTTTCCATTTTGTTCAGAGGGATATCTTAATTGTCGAGAGTAATTTAGAAATCAAAATGTCATATGCAAAAAATGTTACAAAACTTTTAATTTAGTTGAATATCAAAGTGACACATAAAAATAATCATTAGAAAGAGATATGAAGTTTCATGAAGGGATAACAATTAATAGCGACATGAGAATGGAAAAATGTAGATTTTGATAAAATACACCCGGCTCAAGAATTGAAAAAAAAATCCAACTTGGAAGTTGAACACCTAATATTTCTCCTACAAGACGATGTAATCTAGTGTATCGAGAAATCATAGTTGGAAGATCAAGAGAATTCACATATTAAAAATTTAGAAGACAAAATAACCAAACTTCATTGAAACAAGAAGGCTTCACAACAAAAATATAAAGGTCTTGAGGATATGCATTATAAGTAAGTGATAAAAATGAAGAGTTTTCTCACCTTAGGGACCACAGTGAAAAATTACTGGCACAACTCAAGAAGGATGAGATCATAAATAAATAACTTAAGAAGCACCTATGAATATAAGAAGAAGAAAATTTACGCTTAAAGAACCTTAATCAAACTAGGTTATTATGACCAATCAAAAGTTTAAAATATGAGGAGAAGGACACTAAGAATAAATTCAACAATCTAGAAAATTAAGAGCTTTCACATCTAAAGAATCATAATCAAATTCCGCCTACACAAATAAAGAATCTTAAGAGTAATAATAAGTCATTAAAATACAACTTAGAACAACTTCTTCAAGAAGAAGCATCAAAATATTCAAATTTTCAAACTCAAGTTGAAGAAAAGGGAATAAACACTAATCCAGATAATATCATGATTAAGAATGATCTCAATTTAGCTGAAGTAAAAACATATTCAAATGTTTCAATTCAAATGAGAAATATTTCAAGGGAAGATCTAGAGATTAATCAAGCGACTTATGTGCCTGAAGAAAAGAAGATACCTCAAGTAAATCAAGAAATCACCACAAATAAGATAAGATGAATTCAAATCACAAGAACTCCTTATTGACACCTAAACCATAAAAGCATACATCTCAACCAGTCTACAAATCCATATCACTTAGACCAAAAACAAGGGGATTATGTTCCAAAGAATATCGCTGTCACCATAATCTGTTCTTATGATAATAATTCATCCCAAGTTTCCAGTAATCTCAAGATTCCACGGAATATTAATCTGGGTTGGTTAGATCATTTCACAGTACGACAATTCTATAGCACACTTAGAAGTTCATATAATATTGTATCATCGAAAATGCCAGTGCTAAAAATTAAGAAAAACAAGAAGACATGATGAGACATAAAAAATAAATTAAACATTGTCGTCAATAAGCTTTGAGGACAAAGATTTTCTAAAGGGGAAGAAAATGTTATGAATATAAATAATTAATAATTAATAATTAACAAGGATTATATACTAAAGAGGCATGCCTTAAAGGACATAATTTTTCATGAAGGGGAATCTACCTAGGTATATATACAAGACCCTCAGTTGTCACCAAATCACATTTTTTCATTCATACATTTTACATATATACTTGTAACCTCAATGGACGTCTTCATATTTCAAGTATTTTGGAGTATTTAACTTGTGTAAATAGGAACCTTGTTCTTTACTTACTCTTAAAGTATTTTATTGTGATGAATATTTAAATTATTGACATCTTGTCTCAATAGTACTTCCATAAGGATTAATGACATATAAAATGTGTTTTGTTTTTAAGAAATGGCTATTTTATATCAAATCAATTGGTTTGCAGGCCAACACCTTTACACTCAAAGCAAGTTCTTCAAATTCTATGTTCCAAAATTGAAACAAAAGACACACTTTCCTACCTTGCCATCTACCAACTATGATTCTTAGTGCACTTATTTTATAGAGTCTCTAGAAGAGTCCTAAATACACTATATACTTACAAAACTTATGATAAGACTCCTAGACAGAACTAACAATTTCCATTCTTATCAGCTTTAGAGCTTCCATCATGTTCATCATGAATGATTTCTACTTGTGGGGGAGAGGCATCATCTATGGATCACTCCATGAGTCTCACATTTTCTATCTAAGCACTCGCCTCGACTAGCAGGTCATCTGTTAGCCTAAATGCTTCTTTGATAATTCCAAGGGTCACTAATTCAATAACCAACACGATACTTTCCACTTTAACAATTAAAATTTCCACCACAACCTGCAACTTATCAACCTCATCCTTTATCATTTCAAGCTTCTAACTCACCAAAGAAAAGTGAACTCTCACCTCAAAGACCACCAATTCTCCTTGGCTAGAGATGAGAAAAGATATATATTCCATGCTCGACGATAATTGCAACAACATCACCTCAATTTTCTTTGAAATAGTTGATCACTCCATTAATCTACATAGAAACTCAATGGAATTACAATTCAATGAATAATCCACCACTCAGAGTCTCCATTTATAGGCTATCATTGTGTCATCACTCCATTCATCAAGTCTCTGCAATATTCAATACCTAATTTCGGACTCTACAAGCACCTGACGAAATAATCCATGACTGAATCATCCCCTTCATTGTAGAACTTGCTCGAATTAAATAACATTTGAATTAGAGGGATACAAGAAGGTTCATTCGTAAGACTACATATTAATACATTGAGGAACATTTTCCACCTGTCCAGGAGTATGGTGGTTCTCACCTTGGAGGTCCAATTGTTAGATCCACTAATTTCATTCACCTGAGATGAAGGCTTCCATAAACAAATCAACGATATTTTTTTATTAGAATGGCCATTAAATGGACGGACGAGCATTGCTTCCTTATTAATTAGACTCCATAAATGAAGGATTCAGGGTATGGAAACTATTTTTTTTTGACATTTTAATCATGGAATAAATGCTAAATCTAGAGCTCCTTGGTCCTAAATGATTAAATATTGTTCTAGGGCATCTCCTTGATTTTCCAATGTATCTACTACCTAGTTATTCTGTCTTTTGATATTAGAAAATTCCATGCTTTCAAATTTCTATATTTCCAAGTTGATTCTTAGTATCATTAGAGACATATCATTTTTTGGTTTCTCTTTGAATTTATTGATTTTTTGAATGAAAATCATGAAGTCACCATAGATGACCAAGTGTCAAATCTGCCTTGCTATTTCTATCTCTAAACCTTGTCATAATGCTAAAATTTCTGCTTCATTATTGGTTGATATTCCTAAGCCCCAAGAAAATTTCCTCTCTATTTCTTCATCGAGGTAAAAAATAACATCTCTCGCTATTGCCTCCCTCAGATTTACCTTCAAAGCTCTGTCAAAGAAAATCCTAATGGCATCCCTTGTTGAGCCTCCATTCCTAAACTTGATCATTATCTAATCTTATGATATACAATTTCTTGGGTATGCATGTCTTGAAGCTACCAAAATGATTATGAGAAGGCCCTAGACAAAGCCATTCATTTTCCTCTGATGATAGGTTGTCCAATTATGATGAATCATAACCCCTAGATGAAATGGACTAAAAAAACAATTGGATTTCCTTAGATGTTTTTGATATAGATTTGAGCTTTACATCCTTGAATATAGTTTGATTTCGGGTTAGGCATATGGAGCAGCACAAATATTTGGGAAATTCCATCCAACATCTTAATATTACAGAATCATACTTTCGATGATGAGGAAATTGAAATTTCCATTTTCAAGCATTTCAAACTAATCCACATGGATACATTAAATATTACTGATCGAAACCAAAGAGAATTTCCATACCTTGAGAGAGAAAGAGCATTTCCGAAAAACTTGAGTAATTTATTCTTCAGTAGATCCATCATAGAACACAACACGAAGGACCTTGTATATTACTATTCTTAAAATTCTCGACTATCAATATTTTCTCATGGACAAGATCCCAACATAATAGTTTGATTTTAGGAAGGTCATATTTGTTCCAAAATTTTCTCCATAAACTAGTTGCAGGAGGATGCAAAAGGTGTTGCAGTAGAGAATCATAACCCTCTTTGACTGTATAAAATCTCTTCTTTCCACCCAAGCATTTTCTAAAATCAAGATGATTTGTTGCAATTGGCACAAATCCTTTGAGATATTTTGTTAATGTGATCCAATAATTTGTATGTCGGGAAGGAAATCGTGATAGAGCCAACCAACCCATTGACCACTTCCGTCCCACCTTGATATGTCTACTAATTTATGATAGCCTCATTTTGCCATCCAATTTTCTAATTTCCAAAATCTTGGATGCTCATTTTCTAAATCAGCAAATGGAGCATGATCCTTCCATAGATTTTTATATGCTGCATTCCTGGAGTGCCATCTCAGTTTTTCAAGGACAATGGGAGTCGCTTCTCTACAAAGATTCCATATTTTTAACCTTGATCTATTCACGATTCCTCTTCAGGTATAATGATTATATTCTTATGAAAATATTTTCGAAGGAATGCCTGCTTCCACCATTCCTATGAGTTTGAGAGAGGGTACCATACGATATTTTCTCCCAATTCTAAGTTCATAAATTCAGGATCTTTTCTGGTCTATCCTCCTAAATTATTTAGCAGCTAAACTACATTCTAGTTCACTAGATGGAAACAATTTTCGTTCTTCTTTCCCTCTTGCCATAAAAAATTTCTCAACAATTTCTAATTTGATGAGTAATACTCTTTGGGGCGAGCAGTCCAAAACCCATATATATTGGGAGGGAGGGATGAGAGCACATAATTGATGAGTACAACCTTCCCTACCACGTTTAACCATTGAGCTCCCCATGAGAGAATTCACTTTATGATTTTTTGAAGAACTGTGTCCCAATCCTCCCCACTATAAACCCCCAATGAGATGGGAATATTGAGATATGTAAATGACCTCCACTGATGCACCACTAGGAATCCTAATATTCAAGATATCTTAGTTAGAGTGGATTTAGGACATTTCCAACCAAATAACTAATTTTTTCTTTATGGACCATCCCTCCAGACATGTCCAAATACATGTCTAATATTGTTTTTAATTTAAGATGCTATGAATATCGAGGCCCGTTTAAGTAGTAGAGTATCATTAGAAAAATTAGAATGATTACTCCCTTTGACATAACCTTGTTAACTTACCTTCTTGCCTCACAAATTCCAAATTTTGGCTAAGACTCCCAACCATCATAATATACAAAATGGGGGATAAAGGGAAACCTTGCCTTAAACCTCTGGACACTATAAAGAAAGGGGTTCGCCGATAATTGACTAGCGAAGAAATCAAAGGGGCTCCAATACAAGCCTTAACCCATTTGATGAATTCTTCACAAAATCCCAAATTTTCAATAATAATATAGAGGAAGGAATGATTTACTTAATCAAAATCATTGGCCATGTCCAACTTGATCACCATCCTTGCTTCACTTGCCTCCTTGTTAGAATGAATGATCTCTTGTACCAGATCGATATTGTCAAGAATATACCTTTGTTGCCTAAATTCCCCTTGGTTTTATAAGATAAATGAAGGTGGAAACTTTTTCAACCTATTAGCTATGATTTTCGTTAAAACTTTATAAGCTGAATTACGCAGGGAAATATGCCGAAAGAGAGAGAAATTCACAGGATCTAATTCTACAGGAATGAGTGCTAGAAAAGAATAATTTGTACTCTCTCCCAATTTTATTTTTTGTCGAGTGTTGTTCAACATTCTAATCAGATCCTTCTAGATTAGTAGCCAAAAACATCAAACGAAGCCAATGGTGTATTCATAAGGGCTTGGGAATTTATCGAGCTCCAATTCCCAAATTTCTAGTTGGACCTCTTCTTCTTCTATTTCTTAATAAGTGACAAATTATAGGATTTCGAAATCACCATTAGAATATCTCAAAAAAATTATTGCGACTGAGCCATGGAGATTTCACTATTTGTATGGTAAATAGCTTGAAAATGATGAAAAGGCTCCAACTTGATGTTTTCAAATGAGGTTATTCATGACCTTCTCTCCGGAGCAATTTCCTTTACCTTGTTCCTTAGTTATCTAGCTTTAGCCTTCTTATGAAAGAAAGAAGTGTTATGATCCCCTGCTTTTAGCCATAAACTTTTCGATTAAGATGCCACAAGTCTTCTTCTTGGCTGCTATCAACAAATATTTTCCTAGTTGGATCATTTTATTTTTCTAGATGCTAATTCTCGATTGAAACTTCATCTATCAATCGTTGATGTTATTATAATTTCTTTACTAACTCTTGCCTCATTTGTCCAGCGGTTGCTACGAATCCTTTAGCCATTTCCTTAGGGACCTTTTGAAATTTCTCAATTTTGATTCCCATACATATGCTGACAATCCCATTACTAGTGTTCTCCAGGCTTGTGTTATTAGATCCAAAACCCCTTCCTATTGGGTCTAGGAAGGGTTGTAACAGAAGGGAATAGGGCCAAGATATTCCAATTCTTCCATTAATAGAGTGATTGGGTGATGATCAAATTCACCTTGAGCTTTTATTGATGAATAACAATCCAACCCTTTCAAGATCCAACTACTATGGATAAGAAACCTGTCCAAACGAGATGTGATGTGGTCATATCCAGATTTATGATTTGTCCACATATACTTCCACTATTTTTGCAAGACATCAATCAAATCAGAGTCGATGATCATATCTTCCATACGTCCTTGAATGGATCTCTGACTAGGCTTCCTCCCCTCTTTTCAGAACCTCTTAGATTCATATCGATATCACCCCCCATGATGTCGTTAATGTGCAAATATTTTCTTTTTATTTCAGAAAGGGAGTCTTAGAACTCTGTTTTCTCACCATATAAAACTGGAGTGTAAATATTAATTACTAGAATACACTCACTTGTATCCCTATATTCCAAGAGAACCTATATCCAAAATTTAGTTTTCATGCTTTCAATCAAGTTGAAATGCATAATTGACAAAAATATACCCAATCCCCTTGACGCTCCTTTGAAACTTTGCACTAATAGTTCACTGTTATGCCAAAATATGACAATCACTTTAATAACTTCCTTCTCTTCTAACCTGATTTCCTATAAAAAGAGAATCCACGGTTTTTCTTGTTTTATGATATGTTTGACTACCAGGGATTAGAGGGACTCCCTTATCTCTTATATTCCATGATAGGAATTTCATTTGGAGGAGAGGATTTGAGAGAGACCTCCTACTTCTTCTCCTTCTTTCCCTTTTCCGCCCTTGAGTTTTAGGGCATCAATGGTCACTGTCTAGTTCCCCAATTTTTTTTTTTCTCACCTTTTTTTTTTCTCACAATTTTTTTGGGTGGCTGACCCTTTTTCATGTTGCTTTCTATCTTGTGACTAGTACCCTTATCCTCCCAGACTAATTTCTGGGCCATATTGTGAGTGATGACTCTTATAACGGAGGATCCATCCCCATCTACTCTAGAAATAAGAGACCTGGGGTGGGATTCTTGATCTGGATCCGGACGCAGTTGTTTAGTCATGTGAACTGATGTCATATCTACTTCATTGACTTCTCTTTCCTCATATTCCATGTTCTCCTCTTCATCATTAGTTGTTCCTTTATTCAAAGTAGGGTTTGAACCATCTTGCCCATATCCCTCTTGATTATGAGGAACTTCGAAAGGATTTGTAGATGTTGAAGCTCCATTATTGTTATGATTATTCTGATTCTTTGTTGCTACTAATTTTCCTTAATTCCTTCCTCTTTTTTTTGTCTACCATTGTTCCACTTCTGGTGTAGTTTATTCAGGGCCTTTATTTCTAGATGCCTTGGAGCAGTTGCTAGCAAAGTGGCCATATTCATGGCAGTGTCGACATTAAAGGGGATCTGCTCGTAATCAAGGGTTTTCCTATGGATCCAATCCCCTAGGGTTAAATTAATCTTAGAGGGAAATACTTTTTTCATATCTACTTCCACACAGATCTTTGCACATACAAATTGAGATCCTTTGGGTTCTACGTTGTCTAAATATTTCACAACTCTATTTCCTATAGATATTTAACAATCATCACTCCAACAAGACAAGGAAAGTCACAATAGTTTAACCCACACCGATATTGTTATCGATATGTCCTCAACATGGTTGAAATCTAGATTCCACTTATTTAGGTACATACTCCTAGATCTAAAGAAATATGCCCCATTTCTAAAGGTCACATCTCTATCTTCTTTAAGTTCGAATAAGAAACCAAATAATCCATTACCGTAGGCATATAATGCAATATTACCCTTCATCACATATCTCCAGGTTTTCTCGATCCAAGATTCCATTAATCTCAGATATGGACACATCCCTGTAAATTTGCCTATAAAATCTCTCTTTGAGAATCTAGGTGTAATCCTATGAATCCCCAATGGAAGATCCACATTACGAATCTCTTCAGCGCTTTTGACAAACTTAGATTAAGCTTCAGATGTCTAGGCTCATTTGGGAAGAGCAACCATCAGGGATTGAAACACGATCACTTCATCTACATATGGAGAAGGTGGGGGAGGGGGAGGAGCCCCCTCTAGGGGCACCATTGCAAAGGATGTAGTTGAGGGTTTCTGCAGTCAGCGAGAGAACCAAAAAGCTCCAACTGAGTGTTATAGATTTTTTTTATCAATCATATGTATATATTGAAGTTTTACCATAGATATTATAAATGTGGTTAATTCGAACAAATGTTATATGGATCACAATAAATTGTTAGAATGCATGTTAATTATGTTGCCAATCATGTTCTTCTTGATACATTGATCTAAAGGTTTCAAGAAAAACTATTAATAGTTATGTAATATAAACCTAGAGTAAATGTTTTAATAACTTTTATATAACCTATTTATACATGTATAAAGGTATACATAGTTGTTAGAGTAAATGTTTTAATAACTTTTATATAACCTATTTATACATGTATAAAGGTATACATGGTTGTTAGCGAATATATAGATAGCTTATAATTTTATACACTAATTTTTTTTTTATCTTACATGACATCGAACCTTGTGAATTGAAGGGATAAATAGTTTCTATTGTATACTTGTTTCATAATACAATTAATCTAAACTCATGGATAAATTGTTCACTGCTACTATAATAGTGAAACCTAAATATCAATACTTCAAAATTGTATGTAATTTTCCTACATCACCTCTGGCAGAGAATTAGACGATTCCTCACAAAAATCACTCATGATTGAGGATCTATACAATTAAAGCAATTTATTTTGGATAGTCAATCAAAATTTAGTGTTTTTGCTTCAATTTATTACCATCCTCGATATATTAATAAGCATATATTAATCCTTAAAAGGATAAATTGTGAATTCAACAAGCTATGATTAAATTATAACTTGGAGGATTAAGGGTCGTACAAATGACCCTAGATATATGTTTAATTTTAATAAGGAGATTGTAAATTAAGTGTGGTTCACATAATGGATTTATATGATTAAGAATTTAATAAATATATAAATACTAGTTTAATCATATAGATTAAATCTATATGATGGTAAATGTAAATTTAATTTTAATATGTTTTACCTTGCGCTAAAATTATATATATATATAATATATAATATATATATATAATATATAATATATATATAAAAACCTTTTTATTATTATTTTTTATCTATAAAAAATTTAATATATAAGTTTAAATATACTTATATTCAAAAAATAATATAACAAAGATTTTTAATCATGGAGAATTTCTTCCATTTTTTCACGAAGATTCTTAATTTGTAAATAGGCTTTGTTACAAAAAACCATAACTCACTTCATATGCAAGTTGTTTATATGACATTTTTTTAATTAATCAATTTAATTAAAATGGCAAAAAGGGCATAACTACTTTGTATATAAATCTGAACATTTGATTTGTGCGTACTACTATGAGTATTATAGAATATTCCGTGGAGATTAAATCCCTACTATCCATCTAATAATTATCGATAATTAATTAGCGATCATCATGTTATGAAGTATTATGTAAACCATGAGATTCAAGGTTCAAATCCATTGGCGAAAACAAAAATATTGATAATTAAATTAAAGTTCTGGAAACCCTAATTACAAAATAGACACACCTATCGACATAATACATGTAAATAATATATAAATAAGAAAATTAATATTTTAATTGTTAGAGAAAACTTACCGGCAAATGTCCTTAATAATATCATGGACATAACAAAGAACTATTTGCAACTGTGATTACATGTATTCACTCATGGTGATATTTGTAGGATAAAAATCATTAACTAATCCATGAATGCAAAGTAAAATATTATGGTAATAGATTCATAGAGGTTAAACACACAATATAGATATAACTAGCATATCTTCGAAGTATGGGAAGGGAACACTGAAGAGGAACAGGTTAAATTTTGATTATATGTAAATGTATTGAATGCAAAATTAAAAATTAATTTAAAATAGGTAATGTAGGGTAGATGAATGCTTTCCACTCAAGTTAGAAATTATTCTCTAGAAAAATTTGCATAAAACATTATAGCATGCACTAATTAATGCTAAATGAATAGTGATATAAGGGAAATTGAATCCTATAGTCTTGCTCTGGTAGGAACTAATAAATTGAAATCTGAAGTGGATAAATTAATTAATTTCTCATACATAAATAATGGTGATATGTAACTTCTAGTAAGTATATTTATTTACATATCATTCCTATCAATTTTGGATTCTATAGTCTGCGTTTTTCATTGAGTTCTTGATCGGTAATTGATTATTTCAACTTCAAAGGTTTATATTCACTTTGTTGACATTCGATCCTTATTAAGATTTTTGTAGAAGGAATTTTTAGACCTCATTTTCTTTGAATTATCTAGATAGTTCAATAGTAAAAAGGGGCCACAATAGTGGCAGAAGTCCCTACCACAAAAAGAATGAATTACGAATAAACCAACTATAGATTTGGTCAAATTGTAATCTCTATTCATCTCTTTGTAGGGACAACAATAATGTTGATATTGTTGATAGTATCAAAGAAATTGTAAACGAAGAAATTGAAAAACACCAGATTGTGATTTCAATTCAAAATTCACATCCATTGGTTTAAATATATAATCTTTTAAGTTGAAAAAGGGACATATACTACACTAAGATAAAGAAGAAAATATTATAGGTGATTCACGTGATTTGGAGTAAGGTCAAGTTATGCTTTCCATCTAACATTATTTGGGATGTATCTATGTTTATAAACTTCATGTCTATGCTTTTATAAGGAATTCTAACTAAGTCATACAATTATGCAAGAAAATTATCACAATCTAAATGAAAAGTAATTGTGTCTTATACGTTAAGGGGAAGAGTAATTAGACATACATCCTATGATAAATTAAATTCTAGGTAATGTGATGTACATTTACTGAATGAACTTAGTAAAGAGAACTCTTTTGATAATATATATAAATTTCTCGTGTGATATAGCTCAATAAACCCTGTGGTACATGAAATTCTAGGTAGTGTGCAACACTATATCAGAGGAAATTTATATGTGGTCGGTAACATGATTCTAAACTTATTTCTCCATCCATTGCACCCCTCTCCTCTTCTCAACCCGTTGTCACATCATCTTAAATTTTTTTTCAAAACATTTCTCGCTACGATGTCATCTTGAACTCTAAAGAATGAATGAGGAAACCTATGGGATTCTGCAGTGGTATTTCTTAGGTAGTGGTGGGATCTTGTGAACTTGCATAACTTTGTGTGGAGTTTGTACAATTCTACGTTGACCACTATTACAGGGTTCACTTTGAATTCACATATGGAGTGCCAATGCCACCACATATATGAAATTGCATCACAAATGGTAGCGTTGTAAATTTATTTTAATTTAAAATTTTATTTGGGCACATGAGGGAGTGAAGTTATTATATTTCTCACCAATATTGTTGAAAGAGGGTACACATGGATGCAAGTCATTACAATTATACCCACCCATCTATACTATTTATTAATATCCTTGCTTTGATCAATGTTTCCCATTTGGTTTGGTTGCACACCTTGCCTCATGCCTCCTTTCACAGTTCACCCGCTTGGATTTCCTTCTTGATTGGATGGTTCAGTCGCTTTGGATTGCATTGCTTCTTGCATGGGTCTTATTTCATAGGTCATGAGGTGATATTCGTTGCAGATTTCCAATATGTTTATTTATTAAGTGAGGATTTATTTTATTATGTGAGGAGTCCCAATTTGAGGATTTATGAGGTCCAATTTGAGGATCCCTTATCTATGATCCAACGATCTATGAAATATGTTTATTATGCTTTTATTATTTATATATATTCTATTAGTCATCTACCCACTATAATTCAAATTCCATAACTTTGTGTGGAAGTTGTACAAGTCTATGTTGATCACTATCGTAGGGTTCACTCCGGATTCACATCTGGAGTGCTAACGCCACCACATATATGAAATTTCATCACAAATGGTAGCATTGTAGATTTATTTTAATTTTAAATTATTATATTTCAAAAAAAATGAAATTTTATTTGGGCACATGAAGGATTCAAGTTATTTTATTTCTTGCCCATATTGTTGAACGAGGGTACACAAGGTTGCAAGTCATTACAATTATACCCACCCATATATACTATTTATTTATATCCTTTCTTGGATCAGTGTTGCCCCTTTGGGTTGGTTGCACGCCTTGCCTCATGCCTCTCACTGTTTACTTGCTTGGATTTCCTTCTTACTTGGATGGTTTGGTCGCTTTAGATTGCATTGCTTCTTTCACGGGTCGTGTTTCATAGGTTTTTGTGTGGTATTCATTGCAGACTTCGAGTTTTCTTATTAATTAAGTGAGGATTTATTTTATTATGTGAGCGTTGTAGCTACCACAACAACCCTCCAAAATTTTGCCCATGATTTGATTTTTGAGCCTTCCTTTTTGTCCATAAGAGCTTATCTTTTATTGTCAGCCAGTATTCATGATTTTAACAGGACTTATTATTTTCATCTTTGATAGTGAGATACAAGCTAACCTCCTTACTTGACCTTACAAAAGTTCCTGGCTTGCCTCTAAAAACTATGAAATCCATGAGGGAAAGCCAACCTTGATGATAGAAATTGCGCAATCTAGACTAGAAGCTCAGCCTTGAGCTTGAGAACTGCACAATCATGGATAAAACCCAACACTAAGCTCAAAAACTACACAATGCACTAAGCCGGGAAGTTGACCAGTTCCCTAGAATTGTGCAATCTTCCTTAGCAGTGTGCATGGAAAGTTTCCTGAAAAAAGCAAAAAAATAAGAAAAGAAAAAAAGTGAAAAAGTATCCCTAGAAAATAGGAAGTCATTATTAGTTTCCCGAAGGTGGCACAATTACTATTTTGGGAACTTTCCGCCAAGTGTAGGTTTTTCCTTAATTTTATGCATGCGTGTCATAAACCCTAATTCACTCAAATATATATAAGAGATGCCTCTAGAGCTCATTTTTACATTCGATCTTGGATCTCTAGCATTCCCAAGGAGATAAAGGAGCCTTCAGTGGAGTTTGCATCACTTTTCCAGGTGAGTTTTTATTTTAACGTCTTTTGCCACTTTTTTCTATCACTTTTTGTCATTTCGCTTATGTGAGTGATACTTTGTTTGTTTCTCTTCATTATTAATGAAATTTTAACTTATATTAGCTTGTAGAAGTGTTGGTTGAGTTTGTCGTTCTCCTTTTAGAAGTGTCGCATCAGTTTTCTTGTTTTTTCCCTTTAAAAAGTCGCCTTTTCGGCAATCCTCCATGCATGTTTTATTTTCGTTCCATTTGTTGATTTTGTACACTTGATTCACGTTGATCTGCTCATACTTAGTTAGATCATCACTTTAACTTGCAACGTCACTTAGATTTGCTTGTTTCCCACGACCTCACTGGGCACATCTGCTCATCAAGTGTCCATGCACTACTTTGCCCAGCTGGGCATTGCACAAGTCTGAGGGTCAAGCAGAAGCTTGGCCTTTGAGACTGCGCAATGTGTAGTACAAGATAGCCCAACTACACATTTCATAGTTCCAGGGGTCAGTCCTGGCCCCTTGGCCATTGAGACTGTGCAATGCGCAGTCTCTCCCTGTCACTTCCTAGGCAGAATTGTGCATTGTGTAGTCTCAAGCTTTGGGTTGCATCACTGGTTACTGAGACTACGTAATGCATAGTTCCCTTAGCTAGTATTCCTCCCTTGAACCCAGAAATTGTGCAATATTGTTCATCATTTCACTAGTTTGCTACCTAATCTTGATTTGAAAGTGGATTTGCAAAAGATAATTTATTCTTTCCATCAGTGCCTTTTCCCTTCTGCAGGTATCACAAGTGTTGAGCACTTATGCTCAACAGTCACTGTTACCATGGCACCCAAGAGAGCCACTTCAAAGGATATCACTGAAAGTAGTGCCGGGGAAGCAGTTGAGAGTACACCAGTTAACTTGTCAGTTTATTCAGACACTCAACTATTTGTGGAAAATGAATTTGATCTTACATGGCAAAAAGTGAACAAATATTTTTTAGCAAGGAGCTTCAGGGAAGATCTAGAGGACTGGCATAGATAAATTAATGTTAAACAATCATGATTACACAGGGTTGCATGCAGATATCCAACCTTCCCATGTGCAAATGTCACCAATCGGATTGTTTCACATATTGATGTGAAGACGATGACTTTGAGCAATATTAGCGGACATAAGCTTGCTACTTTTCTGGCCACAAATTACCATTTTATGTACCAATTTCCTGAGCCAGAAACACTCGTGGATTCGTACTTTTATGCCACCAATGCTATGTGGGAACAAAAGACATTGTTAAAATCTGGTTGAAAGAACCATCAAAGTTTCGACATACACCCACCAACACATACAAGACAAATTATCTCAAGAGGGCCTATCAATTGTTGATCATCCTGGCTTGCAGAATCTATGATCAGCACAACACATAGCCATTTCCTAAAGGGTGGGAAATCTTATTGAAATAGGTTGTGAATGTGGGGAAGCCATTCAATTGGTTAGATTTGTTGGCTTGACAGTTAAGTATCCATGTAGTCCATGCCTGGAATCCTTCGAAGGGACGATCAACAAGATTCTACATGTCTACATATCTACTGGATGTAATCTATGTACATAATGCATTCCTTGCCATGGATTGGACTTGTACATCTCGAGACCCTATCATGTATGTCTATTGCAAGGTGCTCTCGAGTTGCAGCCATTGAGGACTAATGGAGAAGCTAACTGACCACTTCCTCATTCTTCTATACAAGTTGATCTTTGAGGAAGAACCACCTTGCATGCCGCATGGTGAAATGGAAGAAATATCGAAGATTGTAGGTTGGTTTGTCTCACCGGATGACACCTTCCTTAGAGTGTTTGGCTAACAGAAGCTGCCACATCTTTTGCCAAGGTTTCATATCATCTCTCCATAGGGTTGTCAGCAAATTTGCATAGGAAGAATAAAGCACCTTAGCCAACTCTTCTTATGCAAATTAGATTGTATGAGATCAAGAACTTGAATGTCACGGTTATCGAAGCAAAGGTGATAGTAAAGTTTGCATTTGGTACTTGGGACTTTAATCCATATGATCCCCGTGGTATTTTCAAATACCACTGTGCAAGAATCCACCACTAGTGGCTCAATAGGATATTTTATTGGCTAGAGGAGGATCCATGGAAGAATTGTTAGCATACCTCCAAGACCCACAAGTTTTTCAGTTTTGTAGGAACTTCAAAAGTCACTCCATGGAAGGAAGCTACTCTAGAAGAAACATTAGTAGAATGCAACAACTTGGCGCAAGATAAGGGAAAGAGAAATTCTACTTATAGTCGAGGGGTATAATGAAGCCACAATATGAAAGCAGATCTAATTATTATGAAAGTGGGCGTAGTAGCAGAGGCAAATAGGAAATAGAGGATGTCGATAGAAGAATGGAGGAAGAGAGAAGAGTAGAGGATATTGGAGGAAGAAAAGAAGAAGCAAGAACAAGAAGAAAAGCAGAAGCGGGAAAAAGAAGAGAGGCAGAGAACACTAGTAGAAGAAACAACGTAGAAGAAATCTGAGGAAGAAGAATAGAATCAACAGGCAAAGGATGATAGAAAATAGGTGCAGGACAATGAGCTTGCTCAGCAGAATGAAGAATTGGTTGAAATCCAAGACATGGAGGCAGAAATGAAGCTATAGAATGAAGATGTTGACCTTATTCTAAGCACACCACAGGTCACCGTTTAGTCTCCACCACTTCCAAAAACAGATTTAGCTCCAAGCAAGGAAGAGGAAACTGTTCCTCTTGATGATGATCCGGTAATGGACACGTAGAATCTATCATACGATGAACTTCAGAATAAGATTGTACAATAATGAAGAAAGAATTTTCTAAACAACCTTGCATCTCCTACATTTATTACAGAAAGTTTGATCGTGGCCAACACCAACAAAAATGCAAATTCCATTTTTGCAGCTAACTTGGCCATCACAAGTGAAAAAAAGTCTAGCATTGATTATTTTACGGCTGAGAACAAGAAATTTACAAAGAACTTGCAAGCTTCTATGAAAGAGGTTGAACAACTCTGTGCAATGTATTAGAATACATATTCTGCACAAATCCATCTGGTGGAAATGAAGGCAACGATACTTGGTGAAGTATCAACTTTAGCAGAAACCATGTAGAATATTTACGAGGAGCTTGTTACCACGCATAAATAGTTGTCCACTTGTATGGCTTACAACAGAGGTGTAAAGACTTCATCAAAACTCATAGGGATCTGCAAGCTTCCATCGCTATCGTGCATGAATGGTCAATGCGATACAAGGGGGCACTACTTGAATTAGGCAAGAAAATGAAGCCATAGGCAGAGATTGGGAAAGAAATAGTTCGAATGTTGATCTAAAACAACAAACATATCGCCTCGTTCATTGGAAACATTCATGCCTCATATGCATGGCTATACAACAATCTGGATTTCTTAGTTAAGTCCCACAAGATCCCATTAGTTGGCTCGCTTCCTGAATCCATTCATAGGAACTAGCTTAGGCAGGAGATATAAGAATACTTGGAGTAACTAAGATAGATTTCCAACAAGGAAGATTTGGAGGTGAAAAGACAAAACATGCAGAATTACATTGGTGGTCTTGTCCGGATCAGAACAATGTTTCTCATGCTCCAGAAGGAAGTTGAAACTCGTTGCAAATCATTGTACTTGGATGCCATGAACCCCAGAGTCCACTTCCAGCCAGACACCATCGCACAGTTTTGGGATGTCATTGCATATTACCAAGCTTGGCATCACTACGTGAACGAAAGACATCAAGTGGAAGTTGTTGAGATGGAATTTTCCCAAGCTCAAGCATGATAGCGTTTTGTCTTATTAGGCTGCCTAGTGGGCTCTACCCAATTTCGTCCTATATGGGTACGAGTGTAAATTTTAATATTTTTGGTAAATAATTTGTAAAGTGGAATTTCAAGCGTCAATATTGGAATATGAAGAGTCATGATGTAATTAAAGAGTCATATTGTAAAGAAGTTGAAGAGTCATGAGGGAAGTCGAAGAGTCACAAAGGGGAATGTGAAGATTCACCCCCTTTTGTTATAAATACATCCTCATAACTCATGTAAGGGGCTTTTGGGAGCCAAGATTTTGGCTAGGCTTAGGCTTAGAATCAAGAGCTTGGGAGTTTTGTGAGAGCCTTGGCTTCTCCGTAGCATATAGAGATTATATTTCTTTGGAGGAGCAGGTGGTGTTGACATCACATTCCACTATTGGGGTTAGTGGTCCGTCAATGGTATATTTACGATTGGAACTTTCACTTTAATAAAAAGGTTTGAGCTGACACATTTTCATGCATATGTTGTGGATATAGTAGGACTATTCTTGTTGTATTTGCAATGTATGTTATTTAACTTACGCTTATGCTTATGAACAATTTCGTTTGCATTGGTACGAATCTCGTTGAATGCATGATGTTGTATTATCTCATCACTGTTAAGTTGTGAACTATTTCACACATTAGCTTGTGATGTCATTTATGCTCGTGTGTTGCTTTCAAGATGTGTAATATTACAGGCTTCTAAGGGTCTCACTCATTCTTCCATTCATATGTTGGAACCTTCATACATCGCACTTGACTCTCCACAAGGTCACACACTTGCTCTCACTAGAGTCACCATACATCACTCTATGCGTTATTGGAGCCAAGACAGGTCATTAAAACCCACCGCATCGACAACTTGGTCATATTCCAGATAAGACTCCTATACCAAATGGTGTGAGGTCTAATTGAGACTTCATATCAGAGAAATCCCATAAATATTGATGGGTCCAACACCGTCATTAATGAAGAGTCTCGATTTAAAAATTGATAAAGTCCAATTTAAAAATCCTTTATTTATGATCAAACCTATGAGATACATTTATTATGTTGTTAATATTTATATATATATTCTATTAATCACCTTCTTACTATCTTTTTTTTGGTCAAGTAAGTGTGGAGCCTTTAATTAACCGCAGGAAAGATTACATATATTACAAGTCTTTACAATTATAAAGACCAACAAGGGCAAACCCGTTGATGAATAACCATCAACAAAACCCGAATCAAAACCCCAAAACCTTACACATAAATCTTACAAAAAACCCTCCGCCCATTAACCAAACCGATGGCTATTTGATAAGACCCCAGTGATCCAACGGTCCTTAAAGAAATCACTTCTGAGACTTGCGCGACCTTTACCTACTTAACGAAGCCGACAAAGAAAATAAACTGTCAATGAATAAGACTTCGGGTCCATTCTAAGACTTAACCTCCGAACACTTTTAAAACCCGATATCCATACGATCAAGCCCCTGTTAATATGATGGTCCTCTGAGATATCAGAACGAAAACTAGCACGATCTTTACCCTCTTTACGAATCCGATGAGGATTATAAACCGCTAATCTATAAACCTTTGGGTCCGCTTGAAGACATAACCTTCGATTAATTTCCAACCCGATAGCCATTCAATGATGGATGCCATCAAAATCTGTGGTCGGCGACCTTCCAACAAGCCCACTATTTACCAAGTACCCCTACCCTGTAATTAAATATGTTTTAAGCATACTAAGTGGGATCAATGAATATGATTGACTTCTACTTCCGCTTCTCCTGCTTCCACTAGTCTTCTTTCTGTTCATTCCTCATGGTCTGGAAGTGCTCCATGTCTTTGGCCACCTATCTTTGACAATCATCACGCAATTTCCCCGAGGGTGTCAAATTCCAAGCATGCTTACTATAACTTTCGTTTCAAAGCACTCCTTCATTCTCTAGACGATCAGCTAGCATATTGGATTTTCTTCGTACATGAACGAAGCTGACCGTTCTTAGGGTTCGCGGGTGGGAATGAATATGCTAAAAGACCTGCAAAAAGCTACCAATGTTTTGAAACTTTTCCAGATGCCATTCCATTACATATATTCTTGGCCACATTAATTACTAATTCAATGTCTGCTTCAATGATGGCATTGTGTAGATTTGACTCGATCAATATTTCCAGGCACTGCTCTAAGGCCATGAGCTCCACCATGTTATTAGTGGTAGTCCCCAAATGACTATGAAAGATATCCTTTATGCGCCCCTGCTCATCTCTGATGACCCCGACAAATCTAGCCATGCCTGGGTTTCCCTTTGAGGCTCCATCCATATTGATTTTCAAAAAACCACGAGGAGGAGGTTGCCAGAAGTCTTTACCGGTAGTTATCTAGCTCACACCCTTATTTATGCTATGGGGAACTAGCGAATGGAGACCCAACTACATCAATATGCGAGCATCCTAGGGCAGAGTAGGGTCCTCAGGAGGTCTCCATAAAAGGGCTCCAAAAATGTTTTTGAGCTGTCGTAATATTTGTGCAATAATGTTCTGGGTTGAGCCAGTTTTGTTCTTGAAAATCCTGCCATTGCGTTCTTTCCAGACATCCCAGATTATAAAGCCTAGAACCAGAGTCCAAGCTTTTTTGATGATTTCATTGCCTGAGAATTATTTTCTCCATTTATTTAAAGTGTTGGTGATACTAAGTCTGTCCTTGTCAATTTGCCTGAACACTGAGGCCACCCAATCCCACAAGGTAGAGGTGAATGGGAAAAGGTTGAGTAAGTGTTCCATTGTCTCCTCTTGTAAACCACATAGATGGCATTTGGATGGGCCAACAAAACCCCTTTTCAAAATATTTTCCCAAATTAGAATTTTCTTTTGTTGAACCAACCACATAAACAACTTTATTTTCATCCAATGCGGGTGCTGCCAAAGGTCCTTCCATACCTTATCAGGGTTTTGATAGTCACACCCTAGGGCCAATCATTTAGCTTCTTTGAGGTTAAAGTTACCTTCTGTGTTTCTTCCCCATCTCAGTTGGTCGGACGAGGATGATACCAAAATCTTCCTCTGTTCCAAGTCCAGAGCAAGAGAGCCTGCTTGGGCCTTCAAAGCGCTCTCTTCATTATAACCCAGATCCTTCCATATTCTCCATTTCTTACCATACATAAACCTTTGTTGCTAGTGTCATTCTTGAGAGTGGTTAGTTCTTCCCGAAACAAGTTTGGTTCCTGTTTCCAGTTATCCTCCCAAAATCTTGCCAGGTTCCCAGCTCGGATCTCCCAGAAGCTATGCTGTTGGACAATGGATTTATTTTCCCAAGCAAGATTCCAAATGTGGGAGCCCTTGATTATCCTAGACATTCGGATATGATCCCTCTCCTGCTAATTATTTGCATATTTATGTTTCCAAAGCTTGGCCCAAGGGGTTGTCGATTCCTTAAGCCACCTCCACCAAAGTTTTGCCCTCGAAACTCTACTGAGGGTTTTAGGGTCATGAAGCCCCAAACCACCATGGGCCTTAGGTTTGTAGAGCTTGTCCCAAGCTACCAAAGCCCACTTCTTTTTCTCTTCCCCTTTGCCCCAAAGAAAATCTCTTTGAATATTCTTGATCTGTTGCATAACTCCTTTAGGAGCAGGAAGAGATGACAACATGAAAATGGGTATGGCCTGCAGGACAACCTTTGTAAGCAAAATACGCCCTGCCAAATTCAAAGATCGACAAGTCCATTTCATGATCTTGTCCTGAAGTTTGTTAATTATTGGCTTCCAAACACCCTTTCTCATAGGTTTGTCTGTAAGAGGCATTCCAAGGTATTTAGAAGATAATTGATCCCTTTGAAACCCGAGAATCCTGGTGAGGTTCCTCTGAATAGCAATGTCAGTGTCAAAAAAGAAAACCTTTGATTTGTCAAGGCTTACCTCTGTACCAACGGCCATAGCAAATTCGTTCAAGATTTGTTTGAAAGCCTTGGCTTCCTTGACCATGGGAATACCCTGCAGCATAGTGTCATCCAAAAATTGTTGATGAGTCGAACCAACACCATCTCTAGTTATTTTCAGTCCCTGGATTCTTCCTTCAACATTTTCCATTTTGATCGCTCTGCCTAGCCCTTCCATCATGAGCACAAAGAGGAAGGGGGAGAGCGGATCTCCTTGTCTAAGACATCTAGAAGGCATAAATTTTCTAGAGGGCGAGCCATTAAGCAGGATTGAAAAGCTAGCCATGGATACAAGGGCCATAACCCATCTAATCTAGTTGTGGTTGAAACCATAAGCTCTTAGCTTATCATAAGCTTTCATTAGGTCAAGCTATATGATCATACCATCTTGCTTGATGCTCTTAAGAGAGTGTACCACTTCGTGACCTTGTATGATGTTATTAAGAATATGTCTTCCTTCCACATAACTAGCTTACTCCTCTGAGACAAGAGCTGGAAGAAGGGGCTTGAGTCTCTTAGTGATCACTTTGGATATAATTTTGTACACCACATTACATAAAGCTATGGGTCTGAATCTGTCCGGTGTCATAGCTTTTTCCTGCTCTAGAATCAAAGCTATGAAAGAGGCATTGAGAGCCTTCAAAACCATTTTGGATCTTCTTGAGTCTTCCACAGCATCAAGGATGTCTTGTTTGACTATTTTCCAGCATGATTTGAAGAAGTCCACATTAAAACCATCTGGGACAGGAGATTTCCCATTTTGCATCTCATTGATAACTTCACTGACCTCATCTTTAGACACTAGTCTGTTAAGATTGTAATTGTCTTCCCTGGTTACAAGTTTGGGAATGTACTTTGTGAAATTGTTAATGAACCATGATTCGTTGAGGAGAGGCTCCTCTTCTATGCTAAGGAAGTGTTGAACTAGGACAAATTCCATTTCTTTGTGGGAGACAAGCTCTTTCCCTTAAACATCTATGAGTTTTGAAATTTTGTTATTTGACCTGTGATCCAAAGTTGAATTATGAAAAAGCTTTGTGTTTCTTTCCCCTTCTCTGATCCACTGCACCCTCGATTTCTATCTCCAGAAAATATTCTCTTACATGCATCGATCTTCCCATTCCTTCTGAAGAGAATCGGCTTGAGTTTTCCTTTCCTCATTAAAACCATCTATGATGATAATATGATTAATCCCCTGGAGTTTCTATTCAACTTCTCTTTTGGCCTTACAAATATTACCAAACTCTTTTTTGTTCCAATATTTAAGTTTGGATTTGATATGTTTAAGTCTTTGTTGCAGCATGAACATTTTAGTGCCTTGAACGGGCATATCTTCCATCGACCATTTGTCAATATTGTTGGTGAAGTTAGGGTGAGAGAGCCAGACACTTTCAAACCTAAAAGTTCTATTCCTCGGTGTACCCATAAAATTGGCTTCAAGTTGGACAGGCCAGTGGTCCGAGCCTCCAACGGGAAGGATTAAAGCTGACATGTCAAGGCTTGTGAGAAGGAGGTTCTCTGAGATTATGAATCTATCTAGTTTAGAGGCAACTTGAGAAGCCCCTCCCCTCTTATTGTTCCAGGTGAAAGTGCCATTCATTGTTTCAGTATCCACTAGTCCCATGTTATTTAAGAAGTTTTGGAAGGCAATGGAGTCTTTGCCTAGTATTCTAGTGCCACCGTTTTTCTTTGTAAGAGATTTGATCATATTTAAATCCCCTGCCAGAATCTAGGGCATGTCAAGATATCTCTCTCTCATCTCCTCAAGGGAGGTGAGAAGCTTGAGTTTGTCTTCTATTTTTTGAGGACCATAGATGTTTGTAATCATGTAGATCTCTTTATCACCCACAGGTTGAATCACCAGTGATAGATAGTTCCTGAACGCTTCAGCATCCAAGATTCCAAGTTTATGGGAATCCCAAAGCGTGAGAATGACCCCCCGCTGAGTTAGCTGCCTTAACCTCTAGATACTTATACTTGATTAACCATTTACTATGTATTTCTTTGATCTTGTCCATCGAGCACTTTGTTTCCTAAATAAAAACCATATCTGGTTTTTCTTCTTTTATTCTACTGATAATATTTCTTTGTTTCCTTTTACTTCCTAGACCCCTAATGTTCCAGGTTGTGAGCTTCATTAAGAAAGGTTTGTAAAGGAGTAACTGGTGAGATATTTCATCTTACCTGAGTTAATCATGAGTTTCCCACATTCGGTACGCAGTTCATTCTGTCTTTTCCTTCCTCTTTTCCTGCCCAGGTTCTTAGAAGAGTGCCCTGGTGTTTCCTCCATTGTTTTCATCCCTCTATTCTCCTGGCTGTCATGGTTTCTTTTAATCCAGAACCTTTCGATTGGGATCTCCAAAGGAAGAGTTGTTGAATCCTGTCAAACTCCTCTTTTGGCAGGGAGTCAACCCCTTTGGTGATCCCCTGCTCCAGAAACTTTTCTAGATCTAAATTCTCCCTTTCTAGAATCTCCTGCAGTTCATGGTCCTCCGTTCCTGCCTCACCTGGGGTCATCTCATGGTCCCTACTGAGCTCCATAATGCTCGGTATATCATCCTTTTGCTGGTTGTTCTCTGGTATATCTTCCATGCTAGCATCCCTTTCCTTCTCAGTGGGATTAGTCTCCGATTCTTGGTTTGCCCCATCGTTTCCGACTTATTCTTCTAAGATCTTGAAACTATTGTGGCTCGATTGCACATCCTTGTTGATTTTGTTTTGGTACCTCTTTCCTCCTCTCCTTTTACCCCCCACCTTAGTGAAACCCTTGGGATCCTTGCCTGTGGTGGTTTTCGTGTTTCTCTCCAGTTTGTTTGAGGGGCAGTCTCTATATAGGTGCTCGTGTTCATGGCACTTACGACACCTAAACGGGACATGTTCATAGTCCATCGCCTGCACCCATTCTTTGTCATACACTTCTAAAATGATCTCATTTGGAAGTGCCCCAGATAAGTCCATTTCCACACAAATCAAAGCGAAGAAGTGTATTTGCCTCTTAGATTCGCAACTGATATCTTATAAAATGCCCTAGCTTGTTGTCGATAGCCTTTAGAGACTCCGGCAACCAATACTCTAAAGGAAGGGAGTAAAGCCTTATCCATACCGGTACTGAAGTGAGCATTTCTCGTTCTAGGACAAAGTTCATCACCCATGGTCGCATGTAAAGGCTTGTAGCAGCGTGAAAATAGGGTCCTCCCTCAAACACTCTGTCTTTATCCTCTAAGCTTGCGAACACCACCGTAAAGAAGCCCTTGGACCCAAGGTGAAGGTTTATTTCTCCCATTGGTTTTCAGTGGTTCCTTATCCATGTGTACAAAGCCTTCTCCCTCAGCCAAATCCCCATAAATTTTCATATAACCGCGTGTTCCACCGTCTGATCTCCGTGCACCTGAATCGCTGGGTCACTTAAAAATACTCGAGGGATAATGGTCAACTTAGGTTTACAGACCCCTGTCGCACTCATAGGTGCAGCTTTATGACCGCTACCCCCTGTCCTCTTCTCCCTGCTATCTTCCTCGTGATTCTCTTCTTGTCCATGAGGTCTGATATTTCCAGTGTTAATATCCTGAGTTGTCACCTCCAATGGTTTCTTGAAGCGATGTTGATCCTCTCCCTTGCTTCTGTTCGCAACGACTTGAATGTAGGAAGGAGAAAAGCTCCCTCCTCTGGGTTGTGGCATGGTTACCAGCTACCAAACCCTAACTCAAACCCTAGATCAGATTACAGAGCCACCTTCTTTCCTTTATGCACTCCTCTCGCCTCCCTAATCACCTTCTTACTATCATTCAAATTCCCAAATAACATTTTCACATAAAAAATTATCAACCACTACCATATAAACTATTATCTTATTTTCTTTATTATATACAATTCTCTAAAATCATATTTTTTTATTGCACAACAAATAGATGTCTTCATGGCCAATAAATTATAATAGATATAACATATTTAAAAAAAATAATTTTAGGGAAAGAATCATGCTTTAATTTGCATTTTCTTATATATTATTCCACATTTTTTTTTCTTATAATATTTATTGTGTCACAAGTTCTAATTTTAGAGTTTGTCATCAAACTAATTTGCTGGGACCCCATTTTTATAAATCTTTCTCTTTTTAAATTTTAGATCAAATAGAAAGTTTAAATATACTCCGCATTTAAAAATGTTATTATTATCCTTTAGCCAGGCAGAGATACACATTGGGTTTTAGGTTGATGGGCTATTATCAAAATGTTCAGAGTATAATTTTTACAATATTTTTTTTTTTTAATATTAGAAATATTTAATTTTATTTATTTGTTATCTACTTGGTGTTAAAAATAATTTTATTTATATTTATTTGTCATCTAATTAGATGTTTATTTGTTAATTTAATTGGTTGTTTGTTTTGTTGATATTATTGTAAAAACCATTTGCAGAATGCTAATTGTACTTTCACCATTCCATTAAATAATTTTGATTAAATATCTTCCCATAGATATAAATTATGCTTATGACAACAATGATCCTGCTACACATTTGAGTAAAACAGTGAAATCACTTCCTTATAATTATGCAACTCAATTTCAAAAGTAAATGAAATCTTGATTTTTCTATTTGACATAATTATATTTTCGAAATATTATTAATATAATTGTCTATCAAATAATTATATTTTCAAAATATTATTAATATAGATGTGTTACTTTCTATATTATTAATGATATTTTATTAATATTGATGTGTCACTTTCTATATCATTGATGATATTTTAGTGAGTAGTTTCGAATTGACCATCCACTTGCTAAATAAAATTCAAAAGAAAAAATAATAAATTATAATTTAACTAAATTGTCAATAAAATAAATTTAATATTTTCTTATTATTAAAATGGATTTTAAGTTTATTTATAGACTTTATTAAATCTAATATATGAAGTTAATACTATAGTCATCAATATTATTTCCTAGAAAGTGTATATTGTAGTGTACACCTAACCATTTTGGCTTTATAATCAAATTAAATATATCCAGTAAAATGTATGTATTGTAAACCTAATAATTTTAACTTTATAACCAAGTCAAATAAAATTAACAATATCCCTATAAATACACAAAAACTACTTATTAAATTAAAATTTATCATAATAATCCAATTAAATTTGAGTTTCATTAAACTTAATAATAACCATATTCTTCATCCCTATTGTAAGGACCTGCGGTCCGTGCGACAGGCATGGCGACTCCACCGTGCGAAGGAGACATTAACGAATGCGTGCGAACTGTCTTAGAGACAAGTTTATACAATGTTGGGCGAGTTGAGAGGGCGGTCCCACGAGTTGGGCGGGCCGACCCTCCACTCGGGTGAAGGCAACATGTTGAACGAGTCGACTTGGGCGTTGGGCGTGGGTCGGCCGAGTGACATAACCCGCCACTAGCCCGTATATATTGGAGGGCGTTTGGAGGCAAACGACAATCATTCGATCAAAACGAGTTCGATCAAGAAGTTCCGCGGTTGCGGATGAACCTGCACGACAGGTAGAACTCGGGTGAGAAATTCATTCAGGAAACTCAGGTGAGAAACTCGGGCGAAAAACTCGTGTAGGAAACTCGTACGAGGTCGTCGGGCAGAAAACTCGAGCGAAGTTGTTGGGCAGAAAACTCGGGTGAGGTCGTTCGGGCAAACCAGGCGAGGTCGTCGGGCGACCCGGGTGAAGTCGTTTAGGCGAGCCGGGTGAGGTCGTCGGGCGACCCGGGTGAAGTCGTTCGGGCAACCTAGGTGAGGTCGTCGGGCGACCTGAGTGAACGAGTTCGAGTGAAGGTGCGGGTGGACATGTGAACGGGCGAGGGCACGCTGTGCACGCCGAAACAAAGAATCGTGCGGACGGGCAACCCGGGTAGGGCGTGTCGTGCATGACGAAACAGTGGAAACAATGAAGTGTTGGAGTTGTGAACGAAGGTGTGACTCGTGCAGAGGTGCTCGTGTGTGGCGACTTGGTTACGACGAGGCGTGCCCAAGTTGGGCAAACAACACGATCGTCCGATGAGGTGAACGAAGGGTTGGTGAGTCATGCGGCGACCGTGCGGAGGCGCCGACGAGCTGGGCAACTGAGTTTGCCGAAAGTTGGAAATTTGGCTAAGTGTAAATTTTGGGTTTCCTAAGATTTAACTTGTACTTATAAAAGAAGATTATATATATTGATTCGGGCATACTCATATTGCAGGGAGTTGCCCCTCCCTTTATACTATTGTGCAATTGTATATGTGTTAATTGCCATTGATGATGAATATGTATGGGTTTTCATCTGTATAAAGGATAATAATAATACTTGGTGAAGAAAAATAAACTAAGTAACGAATGTTAAGGCGTAGTCCATGAACATAAGTATTGGTGAAAAGAAAGTGTTCGGTGGTGCCGCACCTCGCTATAAGCGGTTGAAAGACTACCGCAGGTGTAGGGCGTGACAGGTGGTATCAGAGCTGATGATCAGGAAGCTGATCGGGTTGACGATGAAGTGTTGATCCCACTGAACTATCGTGACAAGTGGTATCAGAGCTAGTCTGAAGACTTGGAGAAGTCTTGCAGGAAGCTGGGAGAAGCAAGTGCATATACACTTGACGGTTGATGACAGTGGAAGCAGGTACTTGCAGGTGAAGGAAGCTGATCTTATCGACGAGTGGAATCAAGAGCTGGTTCAGTTTTGCAAGGGGAACCTGGTGAATGGTGAAGAGTCAAGAAGGATGTCTATCTTGCAGGAAATGGGTTTTGCAACCTTCAAGGAATTTGAATGGAGTCTACTTGAAGAATCAAGTAAGGTTGAACAAAGATTTGCAGAATGGGGCAAAGACGTGTTCAAAGCAAAGGATGCTCTTCGTGCTTTGGTCAAGGAAGGGATTTCTGACGGGAATAGGGATGAAGCCTATTGACTTGCAAAGGAAGTGGAATTGTTTGATGCAAAACTCAAGGATTTGAAGATAAGGCAGGACTTGATTCGAGAGAAGTGGAAATGGCTAACTCTTGAGAAGAAACATTTCATAGCTTTGACTCATAAGGAGAAAGCTACAGAATGCGATGACAAGGAAGAGGAAGTCGTGATAGTTGAGGATGTTGCAGATGTGACCATGATGGAGGATGAACTTGAAATTGATCAAGTTGGACCAGGATCGTGTAGTTTGCAGACATGGATGTATGAGGGTACTGACATGGAGGAACCTCATGATGATGATGTAAGTACTATTGATACTTGTGTTTCACTCGAGCATTTGGTAGATGAACCGTATGCAGGGAAGGGAAAAATCAATTTGTCGAGGCTAGGGAGGATCTTACCATGGATGTCTACGATGAGACCTTGTATGGAGAAGCAAGTATTGATGATTGTTGCAGGACTTGTTGGGGTTGTTTGTGACCTTATGGTAGAAGGTACAAAGGCCCGTGACAAGGGAGGAACATGATGATCGTTGTGGAGGATTGAGTCATGCTTTAGCCACATGGAGAATTAGGCTAAGTGTCCGGCATGAGTCATGGACAGATTGGAGAAGGGCACACACTTGAGGTATGATGATACTTGAGTGGACTTCTCATGGCCGAGACCAAGATCAAGTCTTGGTGGAACCTTTAGTGGAGGAGCTATGTTATGAAACCAGCTCAAGAAAAGATAGAAAAGATAGATCAATGCCTTATAATTCAGCCTCTTCGAGGGGGAAACCTCCTTTACATTACATAAATGAACAATTC
>APFE030961837.1:40475-93000 GCA_000404065.3 Pinus taeda
CTCATGTGATGATGATATGGTTGGGTGACCGAGTTCACTAGACCAGATTGCAAACTTGGGTGAGGATGACCGATTGTTGTGATGAGTCTACTTGGTTGGGCTACATGGACAACTTGAGTCATGGACATCAGGTTGGAGACATGGAGCATGGCAGTCTTATGCAGGGACATTATGCAGGAGCACTGTAGAGGTGTCACTTATGGGCATCCAATGAGGAGTGCCAAGGTAGGGATGTTGTGCAGGTGGATTTGCTGGTGTGACATGGAGATGTTTTACTTATGAGCTGATGGAGAGGTTGTGCACTTATGTACAACAAGGCCATGGACTTAGATGGAGTTGTGACCAGATTATGGAGCATTCCTACTACATGGAGAGCTAAGGCATCTTGCAGAGACCTTTAGACCAAGACTTGTACGCTTGCTAGGATGTTGGCTGGAGATGACTCATGGAGCTCATGATGACATGAGGTTGTGACTTTTGAGGACTTCATATATAGCAGACTTAGAGGATCTGATGCATTGAGGAGTTGAGTTCAGAGACTTTGATGCAAAATGGGATGCATACTTTTGAGTACATGTATGGGTGTGGCTTGGAAGAGTGACTTGATGTGGAGGATCGATATAGACACTTTGGAGTGATGGAGTTATGACAATGATGATGCCGTGGTGGCAACAATTGGGCATGGGTTGATCCGAGACTCAACCACCTTTGGCACATGGGAGCTGATTGGTCTATGATCATGGGTAGCACATGGATAGATGAGACAGGTGTATACTTGTTTCTATAGCAGACTTGAGGGATGGCACATACAGATATGATGGAGGTTTCTTCATGGACCTGGATGTGGCACATCGAGAGTCAGAGATTGATGAGATGATCTCATTTAAAGTCCATAGTTATACCTTATGCACCTGAAATTGGAATGCGTGATACTAAAAGCTCTTTAAAAAATGAAAAAAAAAATAACATACATATGGATGGGCCCTTGCATGATGCCCACCTAGCATCTTGACAGAACGAAACTTGGTTATCAATGCCAACAAGGGGGCTAGTTCCAACCTCAGATATGGGTATCAGAACACACAATTGGACTCCTTCCAATTTGGAATGGGAAAGACTATTGAAATTTGTAAATCTTAATAGCAATATAATTTAACAAGTAAAAATGGAAAAGACTGAAAATTAGTAAAATTTAATGGTAAATTAAAAATTGTAGCTTAATATTTAACCACAACCAAAAAAACCAATTATAACCCTCTCAAATGATAACCGATGGTTGAAAAGCAAATGACACACGAAAAAAAAGAGTATTGTTGTATTTCATTAATATAGTAGGGTTATATTTAAGATTTTATTTAGGCTATTTTAAAAACATTTTTTAAGTTAATTTGAAATTGTATTACTTCAAAATGATTTTATATAAAAATTATGATATTGTTTATGCTACATTGAATCATTAGGGAAATACTTTTGATAGTGGACAATAGTTTAGCTTTCTCAAAATGCCAACACCTATTATTATTAGGTCTATGATAATTAAAATAAACTAATATACTAAAAGAAAAATACATACGCTGAGTGGCTAAACATAACATTAAGAATCAAATGAAGTAATTGGGGCTCAATCCTGAGCATTGGTTCCTATTAGTATTGGAGGTTTCATCCCACACTAGAGATGGCCTTTTATGTGAGCAAGTAGAGCATCCAAACTAGAAAGACATTAATGTTGATGACCTTGAACATGTTGTGTAATACCTCCACCTACCTCCACCTATTTTGATGATGTAAATATATCTATTTTTTATATTAAGATGGTGCGCTGGATATTTCATTATATGGCCTACATGGTCATGTAGTTATTCCTAGTTATGTTTTTGGGGGTCATCATACCCAATATTATAAATTTGCACTTATTTTGGTATTAATAAAATAAGGTTGGTTGCGGAGCCCACTCCATGAAAAGAGTATGAGGGACGCAACTCCATGGAAAGAGACAATGGTTGGGTATTTTTGGTGAAAAATGCACCCAAGTCCCACGTGGGTTCTAGAGGGTGACACATGGAAAGTTAGGGCCATGCATATATAAACAAGTGGTGATTTTGTTTGATTATTATTCAATCAGTTAATCATTCAGTTGGTTATTGATTAGTTAGTGAGTCATGGGGTGGACTTCGAGATTGGATAAGGTGCAGTTATTCAATTAACCATACTACTAGGATGCATCTTGTTTATGATGTGAGCCCCTATGCTAGCTCCGGGAAGCTTGGTGCTCTGAGGGTTTTTTGGTCCTTTTTATGGTTGTGTTTCCATGGAATTATGGTTGGGGAACTCAATTCAGAGATAACTGATGAATCTTGGGGGGGCTCTGGTATTGGTTTGGAGTTGAATCAGTTTGGCCATTGGTACTTGGATCCCTGGACAGTAGCAAAGCTCCTAGAGCTATGGGATGAGACCATCCTTACCTACAGTAAGTTTCCTTAGAAGGTGGGCATGGTCGAGAGACTCTGGCTACACGGCTTGGGTGTCGGTCACGGGGATGTGAGCCTATGATTGGAGACTGGGGTTGCTAGGGTTGGTGCCTTGGCCTAGGTTTCATTTTGGTTTTACGACTATTGGTTATGGAGTTGTTGTCCTAGCTCGGAGGTGACTGGTGGTTGAGCTTATGAATCACCAGGCCTATGACTAGGAGGAACGTGGAGAGCTCGCAACTAATCGAATTTTCATTGGCACATAAGTTCTTAATCTCTTGTGTACAACCGTGTATTTATATGCCATGTTTAATTACTGAATTCTTAAATTAAACCCTAGTTTATGGTTTCAGGCTTAATAGTTGTTAATGTATATTATTTTTCATTATGTTCTCTAAATTACGCGTACATTGTATAATGTATATATAAAAATTTACTATGTATACAAAATGTTTCTTGTTAGTGTGGCATTTACTTGAATAGGGAATGTTATATATATAAATATATATATAATATGTGAATTATTGTAACATGGTGTTTTCTTTCGAATGAATGGTCTAAATAGTTTTAAATTAAAATATGTGTATATTTTATTATACATTATGTTCTATTATACTTTATGTTTTTTTAGATAATTATAACACAAAAATGTTAGGTGTATGTTCATATTGCATGGTGAATACATGAAAATATATCTATATACATAATATATAAGTTGTTACATCAACTCAAAAGGGTTAGAATTGTTTTAGTTAAACCTGCAAAAAAAATTGTTTTCATACACAATGATTTATGCAGGATTTTAAGCTTTTTGTGCATTTGAACACCATGAGACACTAATTTATAAGGCATATCAAATATTGGATATGTATATGTGTATTTTGAATGTTGAATAATGGTGGGTGTCATTGCATGGAGGGAGTCTAGGCCACGAGACCGAAGCTGCAAGTGCCAAACAGTGGTCGACCTCCAATGAAAATCATTGTATGCCACGCAGGCAAGGTGGCGTGCCAGAACAGTTGGGTCCACAAAGGTCGCAGAGATATGGTTGTAGTAATAGACCATTAGGCCATGAATTAATACATCGAAGAGTTTAATGTGTAAACCAGTTGCGAGGAGGATGGTTGAGTAGTGTTTTATGCCAGCAAGGACTCAGAATTTGGATGAGGATGGCGGAACCCTAACTTTTTAGATGGTGGGAGGCTTTTTATAGGGTGAGCGGGTTTGGACCTGAAAATGATCACAATCATTGGATGATTGTGATATTAACTGTTGGATTTTTTGGTTATGCATCTTTTTGTTAACTATTATGCAGGTTGAAAACAAAAATTACTTCTATCGTCGATATATATATTTTTTAGCGGTTAATAGGAAAATTTTAAGAATGTAAAACTATCTTGAAATTTAAAAACATTATGGAATATCATTAGCCCTTAATATGTAAATATAAAATGTTTACGATGTCATAAGGTGTTTCCCTCTGAGAAACACTTTCCTCTTTCCTACTTGTCATCTTTGTGCATCATTGGATTAAATATTAACGATTAGAAGAATTTTAGTCGTTCAATTGTCCTAAAGTAGTTGGAAAAAACTGTTATTAAACCTAATCCCTTATATTAAGGTTCAGATGCATCTATGTTGGATTGGTGTTTCTTAATGTCAGTCACAGGGTTTAAATTCCTTTTTCTCCAGCTTCAAGGAAATCGAGGTTAACTTCCTTTTCTGTTCTTAAGGATCCTTGTTCTAGTTAAATACCCATTCATCCACGCCTTGTGACTAATGTCGATAATCTTTTTGTTTAGTGCAGTGTCCACTAGTTTGCCAAGAAATTTTTCCCTAGTCCTTAGGGTTTAGTGCCGGTTAGGGTTTTCGTTTCAATATTGTATTTGCCCGAACAATTTGAATCTGGTAATGGCGATTCTGAAGACGACAATAAAAATTGATAGGAAGTGGCTAGAAATGGCCCTCTGTGGAGAGTATGTGTGGGAATATGGCAAGCTTGGAGAAAACACTGAGGCCAATTGCAGAAGAGCGCAGTCTCAGTAATCGCAAGCTCCTAGACGGCCTTCGCCCTATTTTTCCTGCTGTTAGTGGCTTCAAGGCGAAGGGCGATAATGAAATATTTGCATCCTCAGAGTGTTAAAGCTTTTCTCCGCAGGTCTAGAAATATTCTTGAAAGTCTTGAAAATCAGGGAGCTGTTTATGGAATTGATGTGTGATCTGGATAATCAATCTGTAATGGACTTATTCTACTGTAATTACCCAAATTTGTAACATATTTTTCACTCTTACGAAATTATGAAAATATGTTGAGAAATATGTGGAATTGTGTTATGAATGGGTTAGGCTCATTTCCACTGACATCTATATGATTGGCATTATTTGAAGAATAATTTGGGGTTTAATTATAAACATAAAATTTGATTGTTGATATTTAAAAAATTAAAACATATAAATGTGTTTTTTTAAACACTTTCATTGAAATTCATATTCATATTTACACTATACACTATACTTACCTAGTGCTACTGCCAACCATTATGTCATAGAACCATATAATTTCATTGAAATTCATATTCAAATTTAAATTATACACTATACTTACCTAGAGTTATTTCCCACCATTATGTCATTGAACCATATAATTTTATCTAATTTTATGGATTTAACCTAACCTAACCTAAAGAACTAGATTATTAATACTGAAAATTTATAAACATAAAATTTGATTGTTGATATTTAAAAAATTCATATTCAATCTTTTTCTAAACACTTTCGTTAAAATTCATATTCAAATTTATACTATACACTATACTTACATAGAGTTACTACCCACCATTGTGTCATTGAACCATATAATTTCATTGAAATTCATATTCAAATTTATACTATACACTATATTTACCTAGAGTTACTGCCCACCATTATGTTATTATTGAACCATATAATTTTATAGTAATTTATAATTCTATCATAATTTTATCAATTTAACCTAACCTAACCTACAGAACTAGACTATTAATATTGAAAATTTTTAAACATAAAGATTGTTGATATTTAAAAAATTAAGCAAATAGAGTTACTACCCACCATTGTGTCATTGAACCATATAATTTCATTGAAATTCATATTCAAATTTATACTATGCACTATATTTACCTAGAGTTATTGTCCCATATAATACACTATATTTACCTAGAGTTACTACCCACCATTATGTTATTTATTGAACCATATAATTTTATAGTAATTTATAATTCTACCATATAATTTTATCAATTTAACTTAACCTAAACTACAAAACTAGATTATTAATATTGAAAATTTATAAACATAAAATTTGATTGTTGATATTTAAAAAATTAAAACATATAAACTTGTTTTCTTTAAACACTTTCACTAAAATTCATATTCAAATTTATACTATACACTTTATTTACCTACAGTTACTCTCGTTACCTAGAGTTGTTGCCCACCATTATTTATGCAAGTCTTTGCACCTAATAAACAATTAATTTTTCCACTGCATATATTGCTAAAACACTTTCATTGAAATTAAAACATATAAACGTGTTTTCTTTAAACACTTTCATTGAAATTCATATTCAAATTTATACTATACATCATACTTACCTAGAGTTATTGCCCACCATTACGTCATTGAACCATATACTATAGTTACCTAGAGTTATTGCCCACCATTATTTATGCAAGTCTTTGCACCTTAGTAAGAAATTAATTTTTTCATTGCATATATTGATAAAACACTTTCATTGAAATTCATATTCAAATTTATACTATACACCATACTTATCTAGAGTTACTGCATTACCATATACTACAGTTACCTAGAGATAGTTACCTAGAGTTAGTGCCCACCATTATTTATGCAAGTCTTTGCACCTTAGTAAGCAATTAATTTTTCTACTCTATATATTGATTTTCAATTTTTCCCAAAGCATAATTTGTGGCTTGAGTGCAAAGGACTAAGCTGCCTAATTATTAGAAATCCAAATGGTGAAATAAGTAAAGAAAAGATGTTGAAAAATAATTAAGTTATAAAATTTGGGAAAATTATATATAATGAATTTTATGTAAATTTATTCATTATAATTTTTTTTGGATGATTTATCTATTAGTTTTATTCTAGGACGATATTCATTGACTTGAATATATTCATTTTTGTTGTTAGAAAATGATTAAATAAATTACAATATAGAAAAATTTGTAGTATTTACTCTTTCTTTCTTTTTCTTTTTTCAACTATTAATTTTACTTTGATTTTGGGTTTTATTATTAAAATTCATAAAAATAAGTCCATATGGGTAGCTCAATTGGCAGCCAGTTATGAAGTATTATGTAAACCATTAGATTCAAGGTTTCAAAGTTTATCAAATCTATATATAATATATATTAATATATATATATATTCTATATTTAGTATGTACTATATTTATTATATATATTATATATATATATATATATAATATATCATGTGTGAATATTAAGCTTTTAAAGTGAGTGACTCGTTGAAACTAAGTAATTCTAAAAAAAGAGAATTTACGCATCATTAGGGTACAATGTTTCACTTGGAGCGGGGTGTAAGTACAAATGTAGGTAGGAATGTTATCAAGATAATGATTGAAAATTAATTTTGAATGATAATAAAAATGAAATCTAATAAAAGAAAGAAACATATAATAAATTTATAGATCTTATAGTCATATATAAGAAATATCCCTTTAAGTTTCATCATCTTGTACACTATAACAAATTTGCAATAGAATCTATAACTAATTTAAAATATGGAAAGTTTTAACATCACAAAAATATGCTTCATGAGATAAGGAATAAGGGATGTAAACAAATTATCATTGTTAGAGAAAGAAATAGAGTATCTCACTTCACTTGTAGGAATGGTGTGTTTTTTGAGCTTTGTAGGGGAGACTATGGGGAGTTTTAAAAGTTCTTGGAAAATTAATTCAAGAAAGTCATAAGGGAACTCATATTTTTCATGGAAATATCATGGATTTGATATTCATATAGACTAGTGACTTGCAAAATAAGAGTTGCACAATGAAAGAAATGAATATCACATTACAAAGATGCAAGTGAATACAAAACATAGTAAATAGACAAATTCTCCATTATCTTTTATTAAATCAAGTTTTATTTCTCTTGAACCTTATACATTCACAAAGAGAATTCTTACACACTTTGGTTCCCTCCTACTCACTATCATAAACAATAAAAAAATAAATTATATTGAGACCGATATCCACATGGTTTCATTCTTGGATCCTTCATATATGTCCAATTGTTGTAGAAAGTTTTTATTGTATATAAGAAGATCTATTTTTTGATCTAATGAGATCAAAGACAAAGGGGATGATAGATCACTACAAAAAATCCCTCTAGATCTATTGTAATCAATATAATTCCTTGCTATGAGAAGTGGAGTCATGGAACATACTGTTTTCTTGAAGGTCGTTCTCATGTGATTTGATCGATGTAACTCTAGATATTTAATGCTCCAGCCCCTATCACTTGCTACCTACACACATGGAAAATAAATGTCATTCTTAACCTTTTCAAGCAGGTAGGAATGTTGATTACAACTAAATCTAACCTAATATATTGAAGAAAAATTAGATATAGTATATGGAATTGAATACAACATATGACGGAGGGAGAAATCATGTAGATCCATATTAATATCATGTGAATATAATTATAAGAACCATATTATACCTTGAGCCTTGGTTGAAGACCCTTCTTGTTCCTTGCCGCTTAAGACACCTTCCTTAGCTAGTGACTTTATTGCAACAAAATTTCCACTCTTAAGTTGTAGGTTTTCCTATCTTCCAATTTGACATCTTGTTGAAGGAATTTACAAGAGATTGAAGATAGGCTTGATGGTGTGTGAATTAGGTGGATACAGGTCATGGGATGTGAACCAAGAAATCACAATTCATAGATATGTTCCATGCTCAATTATCATATTTTGTCTAAGTTGCAATGGATATTTTACCTATTATGATTTTTTTCCTCACGTTCCACACTCAATTATCAAATTTTCCCAATTCAATACGAATGTTTTTTCAATTATGAGTTTTTCTAATTATGAAAAAAAATTTATTTCATATGAATTTGTCACAAAATAATTACTCCATTCTGAAATAACTATGAGAAATTACTCAATTATATAATTTTAGCCTCATGTAGTAAATTCCTTGCAATACATATGGTGGAAAATATAATTATAACATATGTCTGCTAATGTATAAGGTCGTCATAAAAGGACCTGATGACTAAAATAGATTAATAAATTCACGGTGAGTAGAGTGGCATATGTAAACATTTATTGGATCAAAGACCTAGAAGTGCCTACAACTAGTCATCAACCAATTAGATATATATAGATTAAGAAATTCATGGTGAGAAGAGTGGCATATGTAAACATTTATTGGATCAAATACCTAGAAGTGCCTACAACTAGTCATCAACCAATTAGATATATAAACCGTCCCCGAGGTAGACATACCCATTCTTAGTAAAAGAGAGAAAAGTCCATGAAAACTCGCAAAATATGTTGTTGTTCCATGTAATAATATGCAATACCATGGCCATTAGAAAGTACATGGGGGATTCATGTCATAAAACATATCATAGTGATGACAAAATATAGTGTGGGTATATGTCACAGTATTTAGCACTAATAACAGTGCCAATATAGTCTTCAAGGTTTTCAAATAGTTATGATATACCCCAGCACAACTTGGGAGAGGTAGAAAAAAGAGTAATTTCCTCCTAGGCCCAATGTCTCCAAACCTATCAATGGTAATATTCTATAATATATGAATTTGAGAGGTAATGTCAAGCATATAAGAAACTAATTTAGTACTATTTAATGAGTAAAACTATTAATGGACATAATGGGACCCACCAATGATAGAAATGGACCTCAAAATACCTAGTATAATCTATTAAGTGTTAATATATGAGATGAATTTGAACACTACTAGAATCAAGTGATAAGGGACCAATGACTTAAACCCACTATTAAGCATATAAGAAACTACTTTAGTACTATTTAATGAGGAAAATTATTAATGGACACAATGGGACTGACTAATGATAGAAATGGACCTCAGAATACCTAGTATAATCTATTAAGTGTGAATAGATGAGATGAATTTGAACACTCCTAGAATCAAGTGATAAGGGACCAATGACTTAAACCAACTATTGATGATTTAGATGAATGATTATGATATTGCATCTTATACATGTCTTCATTAATACATTAATACATATGTTAATTTTTACACCAGACAAATACTCCATGGAGTTAAGTGCATCTACATATGAAAAAAAAGGCGCTTTGACATGGATGGAGACTTGATTGCAGCGAATGTGGTTTAATTTGAGACAATAAAAACATGACTTGACTTTCATATTCCATTCTCCATCAATATCCGATGAATCAAAAGCCTCATAAATAACCACCCAATGTTTCCTCAAGTTGGGGTACTCTCCTATGACACTTGCTCTTTAGATACTGTTATCATCTCTTAAACATATTTGGTTTTTGTGTAGCTACAAATTCTTTGCCTTTATATATTGCAACTTTCCATTGTTCATAACATTGGAATCCGTGCACAAACTACATGCAATGTTCATCTCATCGCTTTCAACGAAAAACTCAATTTCTTATTTGTCACTGATCTTTTGGATTTCTTGATCATAATAAAAAACATTTACATAATCGATGTTTCATATTTGCAAACTCAATACAAAACATATTAGAAGAATTAAAATTTTCCACATGCACCTTCTACAATGGCGCTTTATCTTCAATCCACTTTTCTAGAAATTAGCCCCTTCCTAATTTCTTCTAGCATGCACCTAACCACATGCCCTCTTTACTCAGAATTGGCTTTCTCCACAACAATTTGGGAATACTCTTTCTAGATATTATTACATTCATCATGGTGGCTAAAGGTGGAGACAAAGGATGATCTAGCAGGGATATTAACTACAATAATCTAGGTGGAAGGTGGCCAAAGTTGGAGGCAAAGGAAGATCTAGCATGGATCTTAACTACAATAGTCTGGGTGGAATCAGGGGCAACATGTTTCTTTCAATTTTGGGCAATACCCATATGGAGGGTATGTACACAACAAACCCTATACTATGAGAAAGTTCATCCCCAATGAAACATATCAAGAGTATAAAATATTTCTTTCAAATCCTCAAAATTTCTTCCTATCATCAATGCCAACTCAACTCCAAGCCACCAAAACCATGGTTGTCATGGACACTCTTTCAATGCATTCACCAAATGAAGAGTGCTTGGGAGAGAGAGATGAGATTAAATGGACTAATCATGGAAGAGCAATAAAGGTCTTTTAAAGGTTTTCTACAATTTGTTTCTCACATAAATGTCAGTAAATAAATAAGATTGCATAGTTTGTTTGCTTCTATCTTCTATGTTATTCTTTCCTATGCTCCTACCTTACAATGTTTCCTTTGCAACATGTGGTGCAATTTCTAGTTGATATATTTGTAAAATTATTCAAATTTATAATGATTTTATATATACTTCCATTTTTAAAGCAAAATAATTTTATATTGTAAAATTTGGGCAAATCATTTTTATAAAAAATGAAAATTGGCTAATATTTTTTTTGAAAAATCATGGAAAATTAGCCCACCTGTGAATATTAACCTTTAAATTTTTCCATGACAATAAATCAATAGTCTGGTTGGTAAAATCTGATTCTAAAAATGTGGTTTAACATTATATGTATATATATTTAATTGTGTGTGGAATATATGGTTGGGCTTCATGGGGCCCATCATAGCTTTAAATATATATGTGATGTATTAATATGGTGTTTGGATTTATAAATTAGCACAGAACGGAGAGTGGATGGTGGTCACGCACATTTTTTTGGTATATATTAATATGTATATATGAGTTATGTGATAAACTCCGTAGGATTTGGTTGGGCACGCATCATTTAATATAATAGTTTACGTCATATGGTCTGTATGTAGGATTTGGCTGGATTTAGCGCACAATTTTTGGGTTTTGTTCTTTCGTGTGTGTGTGTGTGTGTGTGTGTGTAATCGATTTTGGCTTGGTAAATTTTGGAAACCAATTATGTATAAATGCATAATGATGGATTAATGTATATATATTGAATTAATTAACGAATTATATACGTATAATAATAATAATAATTATTCAATTTTAAGGTCATGACCAAGCCAAACACCAAATTGGTGTATGAGACCCCTTAGTTTCGTGCAAGGATTTCACTGCTAAGTCTACGAAGGCATACATACTCTACCCCCTCTGGTTTTGAACCTATGACCTCTTAGGAGGAAACACATACTCTTAACCATTAGGCCCACTCAAATTGTATTAATATAAATCTAATATATATGTGTGTGTGTGAAATATTAATTTTTAATTAAATATTATTATATGGGACAATTATCTAAACTTAAAAATATGGTAATATCTAAAATGACACTTGGGGGTCAATGGTTAGAAAGAAGATAGCATGTTGGACAAGTGTAAGAAAAGGCTAGTAAAGTTAGTTTGCTACCAGTGAGAAGCTAGAGGAAGCCTCAAGAGAGGAGATAATCGTAGAGAATCACTAGAAACAAAAAAGAAGTATCGTGTATGCAAAAACTACAGTTAGTTATTAGATAGTATAAGCTTGTTGATAGTAGGATAAAAATCAAGTTTCTTTTTTTTGCTAAAGCAAGAGTCGTACCTTCCTTATCATTAAATCAAAAAAATATATACATAGAATACAACCATCCACATGGAAACATGGATCTTAATAAAAAACTACCTTCTAGAAAAACCAAGGGTCATGAGTAAAGTGTGAATACTCGGACCCTTACCCACACAACTGCTCCACCCTAAATGGCAAAAAGTACCAAGGCCACAAAATCAACCCATCAAATCTGAAAGGGGGGAGAAAGCCGTTAATCTCCACCATCAGAACTCCTAGCTCCAACCAACGGCAGAGGAGGACCTCGCTGAGCCAAGACTCCCGCCAATTAGCAGCTTGGACCCACCAGTAAGCGCGCAGATTCCTAATCGTTGATCCTCCCAACTTGATCCAATGGGTAGAGGTGAATATCGCACCACCTAGAAGTCTGCCTTTTAACCTTATGGCCCCACTGACTAGCTCGATGAATCATAGCCGTATATCTGTCAAGCTTGATCCTACGGCATAGGATCATATCGCACTGAGCAAAAGTGCTGCTAGTTAACATGTGATAAGGGTAGAAAACGAAACCACCCCTCGGCCACATGTCGCCCGAAGAGCGTGATCGCTCCCAAATTTTAAAAACCACTTCCCACCCAAGAGGCCCCTGATATACCAAAAACCACTCAGCTGGCAGATTAGCATCCTTAGATAAATTTTTAGGAATATTTTGGTCGCCATTGGATCTTGGATCCCGGCAGCTACCACTTTCTCCTTTACAACCATATGTGAGCCTGAGCGACGTACTACCCCTTCCCTCCAACCAACTACTATGGTAGCAGAATCCTCCAAGCCACATAAGAAAAAACGAGAAAATAAAAAACTTACACCTCATAATTAAACCAAATTGTTGGACAAAGCTTCCATAGTTTTGATGTGGTACACCGTCATATCCATGTCTGCTTGGGTATTGCATTGATCCATGAGACTATCCTGAGACAACCTATGCCCACCCATCACAACCCTATTCATGGTACACTTCACTCCTTGATTAGCCAGTAAATCAACAAGTTTGTTGGCTTGCCTTCGCACATGGTTAAAACTAACCATGCGTAGGCCTATGAGGTGGAGCTGGATCCTTTGAAAGACCTGGATCAATCTCCAGTGTTTTGAACCTTCTCCAACTCCAAGCCCCAACTAATTTTTTTGACTGTGTTGATAATTAACTCAGAGTCAGCTTCGATAATCACATTTTGTCGGTTATCCTGCACTAGGAGTTCTAAGCACTGCTCCATAGCCATGGATTCTACCATGTTATTTGTAGCACTACCTAAATGTCCATGGAAGATGGAAAGGATATTACCAAAATCATCCCTTAACACCCCTCCAAAGCCCGCATTACCCAGGTTGCCTTTTGAAGCCTCGTCTATGTTATATTTAAGAAAGCCGAAAGGGGGAGGAAGCCAGAATTCATGCTTAGAATCCATGACCATAACCGGCTAAAAATCAAGTTTCACACATGGAAGAATTGGGAAAAATCAGCTAAATTTTTTAAGGCCCTAACTTACAGCCTGTAAATCGAAATTGGGCAAATGACCAGTGGTTGGAAAGGTAATTCTAGGAAGAATACAACCATCCACCCAGAAATTTGGTTTGAGCCAAAAATTCATGAGAAGTTTAAACTAAAGCTACAACATTTTTTAAAGGGAAATAATAGTTTAACAAGTTGCAATCTTCTAAAGGTCATATCTTTCTGCTCATTTATCACAATAGCATAAGTAAATAATAAATAGAAACCTATTGCTGAGGAAAATGACATGGTAAAACCAAAATTTTGAATTCAATAATAATTCTGGGAAAATTTTGTAGGAAAAGTTATAAGAAAATTTTCAGGGAAAATTACATAATGGAAGATAGGAGTATCAGAGAACACCCAAAGGCCATACAGTGAGAAAGAAGAGGTCAGAGTTGAAAATATAAGCAAAAGTAATGCAATAACTGAATCTAATGGTCATGGAATGGACCAACTAAAGGTTGGAGATTTGGAAGAAATTGTCAAGAATCTTAAATTGGAAGTGCTCAACTACAAAGTTTATAATGAAAAGTTGATGAAGGAGAAACAACATATTAATCATCAAATTTTCATATTTTGAACAAGATTGAGAGAGAATTAGACCACCAAGATTGTTTCTCATCAACACCTGTACTCAGTAAGGAGGACCAATAAAAGGGCTTATTCTACCTATGAATCTGGTAGGAGCCCTAGTGTGTCACTAGTGAGAAAGACCATTAAAATATTAGACAGGGAAAATTTGCAAGGAGAGCTGAGGAAAATTAAACCTCCCACCTTTAATGGAGAGAACAAGAAAAGAGAGGAGGTTGACCTCTGATACTTGGAGATGAGAAAATATCTTTAGTTGTATAATTACTTTTCAAACATGGAGGCCATAGTTTCCATATATCATTTGAAGGGCAAGGCTAATCTCTCGTGGGAGAAACTCAAGGAAATTAATCACTTGGACAAAATCCAGATCACTTGGAGTAAATTTAAAGAATATTGCCAAAATAAGTACTCATCATAACGTTGCTATGAGTGGAAAATGTAGGAATTCTTCGATCTTCAACCGGGGCACATGACCATGGAAGAATATGGTAAGAAACATGTTGATTTGTTGAGGTATGTACACTTTATTAAATATGAAAAGATTAAAATACAAATATACATCACTCGACTACCATCCTTTTACGTTGGATAAGCAGAAATATGATGAAGCTAAGACCTTGGAAGCAACAATGAGGAAAGCATAATAGTTGTACAAGAATATATATATATATAATATATTATAATATATAATATATATATATATATTATATATATTAAATATATATATATATATATAACACAAAGCTTTGGGAAATAAAAAGAAGAAATTTATTGAGCAAAGAAAGAAGGGTTTCAAACCCTTTCCATTTAAGAATAATTTCAAGCAGGTCAACAAACAACCCAAGATTCTAACCAACCAGAAGGGGATGATACTTCAGGAAAGAAGTTTCAGCGTCCACCTATCAAATGTTGGGGTTGTAAAGGAGACCGTTAGTTCAAAGATTGTCCTCAAAAGGTAGATAAGGTGAGCATTGTGCACAACATGCAAGTAGAAACTGTTATGGATGATGTGGGTAGATGCACACCCAAAATTTATGCAGCTTTGTATAATCGGCAAGTGGAACATCAAGCACATATGATAGAGGTTGAAGGTAAGTTAAGAAATTGTTTTGTAATTATTTTAATTTATTCTGGAGCCACACACAACTATATTAATCCGAATCTAGTTGAAAAAATTAATTTTAAGAAAACTAAACATTTAAAACTTTGGATATTACAACTAGCTACATGTATAAAGAGAAAAGTTGCAGAATTAGATATAGAATTCCTTATTGAGATGAATGGGTTGAGAACAATAGTTGGATTGAATTTAACTTCACTAGGTACTTGTATTTGTTTGATTAGCATGTATTGGATGGAAAAACACCATGCAATACTTGATTGGTACAACAAATATTTTAATTGATTGATGATGAGGGGCAGTAGAAGCAGGTCCACGGAATTCCTAGGTCAATATCCATTAGAGAGATAAAAACCATGCAATAAAGAGTTTTAAAAAATCATGCCAAATCCTTGCAGCACATTTAGAGGAATCAAATATGGACCAACAAATTAATATGGAAAAATACCCAGTGCTTTAGGAATTTAATGATGCATTTGCATAAATACCCGAATTACCTCCAAAGGGGGAGATTGATTTTTCTATTGACTTGGTGTCAAGAGTTGTTCTAGTATTTAAAGCACCATACATGATGAGTACTATGGAGCTTAAAGAATTATAGATTCAACTAGAAGAATTATTGAAGAAGGGATATATATGTCCCAGTGTATCACCGTGGGGTGCTCTAGTTCTTTTCATTAAAAAGAAAGATTTTTCTTTGTGTTTATGTATTGACTTCTAACAATTAAATAAAGTTACTATTAATAATACCCCCGATTGGGGTGCAGCAGATATGAAGCAGTGACGACAGGGGAAGTGTGCCATAGGGCATGGGGCGTCAAGGTGAGAGCAGACACCCAACAACCTCGAAGGGAAAAGGTGGAAATGGACGGTGTGAGGCCATGAGTGTAGGTGGGGCAGCAGGTAATATAGGGCAGTGGAGCAGTAGGAAGTACAGGGAAAAGGAAGATGTGGACGAGGGTGGAGGTGAGAGATCGTGACCTAGTGTCAAGTGCAAGAGATGACAAGCAAGAGCAGATGGCAAGTGGCAGGGCGAAAGGAGCCAGGAGTAGTTGACGGTAAGTGTGGAGTTATGAAAGGAAATTATGGTAGTGCCAGTTAAACCCCATCCCAAGTAAACCGAATGAGGGAAAGTGAGGTAGAAGGAGGGAGAAGGCACGTGGAGTGTCCTTTGGATGGTGGGCGAGGTAGTTGGACAAAGAAACAAAAAGGTAAGACAGTTAGCAGAGTAGGCATTTTCATGCAGAGTGCGAAGGCAAGATGTGTTGCGTGTTGGGACAGGAAATAGGTATGATTTCTCTTCGTAAAATGCTTCATTTACGATTCATCCTTATACAATTATCTTCACTTATAGATTAAAATGAGGAAAATATTAGCTAAAGTTGGGTAAAATCATTTGGTGATAGAATAGGAAAATCTAGTACAAGAAACTGATTTTTTTCTATATTTGTGTGCAGAGATGCGAACTGGGCAAAAGTCGTTCAGTTAACAAAACATCGCGAGGCCATAACAGGGAAAAGCTACAGCATCTTCGGTAGACAAGGAAGTTGGAGATCAGCTCGAACAATGCTATTTTATCACATGATCAGATTATGATTGTGAAATCCTCAGGATCCCCTGATCCTGAGGATTCGCTTTTATCCAGTTACTCTTTTATGTTATATATTGGGCCGAAAGGCAAATAGATATGGTTCAGACTTTGATAATCTGTAATTATTCTTTTTCAAAACATATACATTGTTATCTCGGTGACTCTATAAGTTGTTACTTGCAATTAATGAAAGAAGGTTTCGTCTGATACATCTTCATATTCTGAGTTCTTATTAAGCAGAGGCTTCTTGCGACTTTGGGCCCAGTAAGAAGAAGTTCTACTGCTCCCCTCTGTTATAGTTTTTATATTTTGTCTTTGCTATTGATTTACTGTTCAGTCTTTGGTTACTTTATTTATCGTAAAGGTTTGTGATATTGATTCATACTGCTATTCAATTAGATTTAGAGTGAGCCGTGTGACATACTTAAGTAGCGCTTTGATTGGAATGAGTGAATTAGTGTTAATAGTATATTTTTGCTCATTTGAATTGATGTTATCTTAGATCTTGGAGATAAGACTGAATAACTTCTATAGATTGCAATATATATCGTTTGATATTTAGAAATCCTTTATCGCTATTTGTTGTTTAATTACCAATTGTTGTTAAATTGCCGATTGTTGTTCAATTACCGATTACTGTTTAATTATTGTTGTTGTTCAATTGGGAATTGCAAGTTGATTTGGGTTGTTATAGATTAACAGTGTTGTCCAATAGTTATAAGTTCTTTACGTGACTGAGTACGCTAGACTTAAGTTTATTTGAACAATTCCAAGTGTAATTCTTATTTGCATTCAGTTTCAATTGATTTCAGAACAAGTTGCATAGAATTACAGAGTGTGTTAAGAGTATTTCTGCCGTAGATATTTCTTTCTAGAATTGTGTGAATTGAATTGAAGAATTAGCCATTAGTGATTGCAACGATTCATCATTAGATAACCTCTAGATTCAACGAATATACTGTGTTGACACTCTTGAGATAAAAAGACTTACCTCGGGTTGACGACTAATGTAGGGATTAAGATTGCCTATAAAAAGACATCTTAGTGAGCCAACATTTTGGCGTTGTTGCCGAGGAAAGTGTTTCAAGTGATTGTTTTTTTTTTGCTGTGGAATAATTGGGTTTTAAAAATGGAAGGTAAGAACCTATGTACCTAGCAAGTAAAGTGCTTGCTTACCTGTCCATTTTATAGCAAAACCTTAGAGGTTAAATAGGAATTTGTTTTTATGAATGACTAGAAATAGAAAAATAGAAAAAGAGTAGAATCCTCCACCAAAACCCACAAAACGCAAAGGATCAATGAACCTTGGGGGAACGACCTTTATAGACGAAATCGTAAGAAGAGAAGAATCTCAATCATCAGTAGGATTCCAGGCTATACCTGGAAAAATTTCTATTGTAATCCCTCAAGCAGTAGGCTCACCATCTACAGCTTAGGCTGAGATTCAAAGCCAAGTAGGAGGATCAGAAGAGAGTCTCCAAGCTACAACAAGTTTACACTTTGATACTCTACAATTGGGAAAATATTGTAACTTAAGAGAAGGAAAAGGAGAAACTAATGGGGCTGCTAAAGAAGAACCACAACTGTCTGAACAAGGATCTCCTGAGATCCCAGACCTAGGTAGTGTTGTAAAGCTAGCTCAGGTTGCTAACTCTCTGCTTACTCCAGAAGCACCCCTTGAAATCCACAAAGATTATTGGCACATCTTTGATCATATCGTAGATCAACCACCCCAAGGTCAAACCTTGACATTAGAGTACCCCATAGTCAACCAGGTGGCCAATGCTCCTATGAAGGTTATTCATCTGCAGAGCATCCCAACATTCCATGGGATGATCACAAAGGATCCTGATGCTTTCATATTTGAGTTTTATGTCCTCTGTAGAGGGTATGACTATACCACCAACCCCCAAAAGATAAAAATATTCCCTTCCACTCTAAAAGGGGCATCTCTAAGATGGTTTATGGGTCTAGGTGGGCAAACCATCAATTATTGCGACGAAATGAAAACCTCCTTCCTCAAAAGATACCAGGACTTTTGTAAAACTAGGGAACTAAAAGATGAGATTTTCAAGATGACTGCAAAAGATAATGAAACACTAGAAGAATATGTAGAATGATTTAATTATAATTTGCAGAGGTCTCCACACACTGCCCTACCAAAAGAAGTCCTAAGAGATATCTTAATTAAAGGAATGAAAGAGGAATGGGTAGAAACTCTAAACTTAATGGGAAAAGGAGATATTTCTCAAGAAGAATATGATGAAATTATTCGTTTGTGTATCAGGTGTTCACGGGGAAGCACACGCACAGGAGAAAGTAGCCGAGATCCCATGAGCAGAGGAAGCAAACCACATAGTGGAGGTGTAACACGGATGGAGATCGGTAACCTCCTAGAAGGTTTCCATATGGACATCCTAGGCATTCTTACAACACAACTAGATGTCCTACAAGCTAAACAAAAATAGGCTTTAGCAGAACAAAATTTGGCCATCTTCTGCCCATGTTGTTGGAAGAAGCATAGCCAAAGGGAATGCCATTAGACATGGTTCAAACGTGTGCCATCTGTACTAAAGATCATGACAGTGAAAAATGTCCATCATTACCCGGGCTGAAAGCAGTATTTAAAGAAGCAGAGGAAGAAACAAAACCGGTATATCTGATGAACCGACGTCGAGAATGGTAAGCTAAACCCACAGGTATGTCACAAGACGCACCCCAATTCTTTCCTTCCTTGTAGTGTAATCAAAAACAGAACCTTGGGGAAGCCTGGAAAGGCCAATCACCCTACCTAAATTGGCAGAGCCCGCCATTCCCTATGACATCCTGGCCAACACAATCTTTTCCAGGAAATGGCTAGCTGAATTCTCCTTTTACTCCTGTTTGGCAAGACAATCCCTATTAATCCCAATGGCTTGCTTCCACCTCTCAAAATCTGAATTGGTCTTGAAATTGGCAGTGACCTCTAGGGATATCTAATGTACCTATGGGGACAGGCCCATAGCCTCAACCCACATTGTCAGCTCCTTATAAATTACAACATAATTCTCAACCTCTTCTGCGGTTGTAGTTACCAGCTTAGCCGAACTCGAACCTTAATAACAAACCAGTACAGTTGGTACATATTATCGAAAACCCAGAGTATGAGATTAAGCAGAAAGAATGTAGTGAGCGCAGACTGAGGTCAGAACGTGTCATCACCCCTGGAGAAAACAGGGACCAAACTTCAGTTGAAAATGTAACTCCACCTATACATATTCCATCACCTGTACATATTCCACTGCCTGTAAATAATGTTGAATCAAAGCAAGGGGAAGAAATAAATCAGCATGATGACCCTGAAAAACTTATAGTCACTTCTCCTCCATTCCCAAAAATACTAAGGATACCTAAGCTGATCACCTACCCTGATTTTGATCTTAGAGGGGAACTAATTTTTTTTTGTATTAAGATCCCTCTCCTCCAGGCCATTCAAGACATTCCCATGTATGCCAAAACAATCAAATAATTGTGTGTAAGGAAGCCTGTGAGGAAGGTAAAAACCTCACCCACTATCCATGTTGTAGGGACCTTATCCGATTTACTCTTGGGAGAGGAAACTCCAATAAAATACAAATATCCTGGAAACCCCATAGTAACAGTTCAGATATATGGCCGATATAATCCAAATACACTAGTTGATCTAGGAGTTGCCATTAACATATTAACAACCGAAACTTGTCAAGCACTTGGTGTTATAGCCCTGGAATTGACCACCACTTTATTAGAACTTGTTGATCGATCAGTGGTAAGACTGGAATGGACTTTACAAGACATCACAGGTTCTATTGACTCATGGGAATATCCAGTAGATTTCCTAGTTATAAACCCAAGGAATAGGTTGGATGGGCATCCTTTTATTCTGGGTCGACCTTGGTTGGCAACAGCTGATGCATACATTGACTGCCGAGAAGGTAGCATGACTATTACAAAGGGGGTTGCTATAAAAAAATTGGTGTTATATCCTCCTGCCAAGCGAATTTTGTCCATTGTAAAAATATGTAAGCAGCCACCAACATATCTGGAAGAGAGCATCCGTTCACCACTCACAATAGCGGAGGCACTGGAATTTAAAGATCAGACTGAAGATGACGTTATCAATAATTTTATAAATCAACCAGCTAATGTGAGTAATGTACAATGTCAGATGTTGAAAGTTGTCCTTGATAACGAAGCCACGGAAGATCCCCTGAAGGATACAGACAACCAACATATTCAGACGACTAATGTTCATAATAGAAAACCCGTTGAGATCGATCCAGGAAAAGTTATAAATATCAATGACAATCTGGATAGTGAGCAACAGAAAATTCTTATCAAGGTATTACAGAAAAATAAAGGGGATTTTGCCTGGGATTATCCTGATATGAAAGGGATAGACCCACAGCTATGTAAACACCACATTTATACAGAGAAGGATGCTCGACCATCTGGTAGCCTCAATGGAGGTTGAACCCACACCTCAAGGATATCATGAAAGAGGAATTGCAGAAGCTACTAGATGTAAAAAAAACAATTATCCTATCTCAAACAGTAAATGGGTCTCTCCATTAGTGGTCATCCCTAAGAAAAATGGGAAGTGGCATATTTTTGTAGACTATCAGGCGCTGAACAAGGCAACACAGAAAGATCACTTCCCCCTCCCATTCATTAATCAGGGCCTTGATATGTTGGCAGGGAAGCATTTATTCTCCTTTTTAGATGGCATTAGCGGTTACAATCAAATTTAGATTGCCCCTGAAGACTAGGATAAAACAACCTTCACCTGTCCATGGGGCACATTCATATACAGGGTATTGCCATTTGGCTTGTGTAATGCCCCAACCACGTTCCAGAGAGCTATACTCAGCATCTTTGCTGACCTAATAAATGAAGGACTCGAGGTATATATGGATGACTTTACTCCATATGGGGATGACTTTGATCAAGCATTGCAAACGCTAGAAAATGTCTTAAAACAATGCATTGCTACTAGGTTATGTTTAAGAAATTTCAAGTGTCACATGATGATGACCGAGGGTGTGATCCTGGGACATTATATCTCGGCAGCAGGAATACAAGTAGATCCAACAAAAATACAGGTAATTCTTTTACTGCCTACCCCCTGCACTCAAACAGAGGTACGTAGCTTCCTAGGATATGCAGGTTATTATCATAGGTTTATTAAGAATTTTTCACAGATAGTTGCACCCTTATCTGCTCTAACTAGAAATGTTGATTTCAGTTGGTCTGACAAGTGTGACACGAGTTTTGCAAGTTTAAAGAAACTAGTCTCAACGACATCGGTATTACGTGGACCAAACTGGGAGCTGCCTTTCCACATCTCCACGAACGCATCAGATATAGTTATAGGCATTGTACTCGGCCAGGAGGAGGACAAGAAACCTTATGCTATATATTATATTAGAAAAAATCTCACTTCTGCAGAACTTAATTATACAGTGACAGAAAAAGAATTCTTAGCTGTTATTTATGCAATAAACAAATTTAGACACTATATAATTGGCTACCAAGTCTTTTTGTACATTGATCACTCTGCCATTCAGTATTTAGCTAATAAACCAATCACAAATGGTTGAGTAACACAGTGGCTATTGCTTTTGTAGGAGTTTGACATTACCATTAAAGATCATCCGAGGAAGGAAAACCAAGTTGTTGATTTTCTATCTTGAATCTCGAAGGTAAATGACCCACTAGCGGTAGATGACCAATTTCCAAATGAACACCTATTTTCCATGGAAATCAAGATGCCATGGTACGCAAATGTGGCAAATTATCTGGCAGTAGGGAAGATACCTAAACATTTGACAACAAGAGAAAGAAAATTGATTGTTCAGCGCAGTGCCCGGTTCTCTTGGATAGGTGGATATCTTTTTCATGCAGGGGCTGACATGTGCATATGAAGATGTATCTGCGATGACGAGATACATGAAATTTTGAAGGCTTGCCATGATGAACCCTGCAGGGGAAATTTCGCAGATCACAAGACAGGACATAAGGTATTACAAATGGGCTATTATTTGCCCACATTTTTAAGGATGCTAAAAAATATGCCCAGGCTTGTGATAGTTGTCAAAGGATGGGCCGGCCTAGCCAATCTGATGAAATTCCTCTACAGCCCCAATTAGTCATAGAACCCTTCGAGCATTGGGCATTGAATTTCATAGGTCCATTCCATCCGCCATCCAATCAGAAGGCCTCCACACTGGTAGCCACAGATTATGTGACAAAATGGGTGGAAACAATAGATTTACCAAGAGCCACAGAGGAAGCAGTGATTAACTTCCTTTTTGGGCTATTCGTGTAGTATGATTTACCGCGAGAAGTGATCACAGATGGGGGAAAGAAATTCATAGGGCACAAGATTACTGCCACTCTTAGAAACCATCATATTACGCACAGGATCACTTCTCTGTATCATCCGCAGGTGAATGGGCAGATCGAAAGCACCAATAAGGTTATAGAACCGATTCTGACAAAGACAGTCTCAACACACCAACAATATTGGGCTGCTAGACTGCAAGAGGCCTTGTGGGCCTATCATACGACTTGGAGGAATACTACTAGATACTCTCCATACCAGCTTGTGTTCGGTAAAGAACCATTTTTTCCAATCGAATTTGAAATAAAGACTCTAAGAACAACCCAGGAAGTGGGGTTGGATTTAACAGAAGCCCAAACCAAGCGTCTTCAGTCGATTAACAAATTAGATGAGTCTCAATTACTTGCTTTGCAACAAACTGCAATAATCCAGCAACAAAGGGCAAAATGGCATGACAATATTATCAAGAAGAAAAAGTTTCAATAATGGGGTTGGGCACTTCTGTACAATTCCAGATTCTAGGACTTCCCGGGCAAGTTGCAAACAAGATGGCTCGTCCCTTATGAGATTCAAGAAGTGCATAATAATGGTACTCTTACCTTGACTACCATAGACGGATCCAGCCTTACCAAGGAGTCTTTCTGCAATCAGGCACGTGAGAACCCCTCCATGCAAATTATAGCTGCAGGGAATGAGAACCCAACAGCTTTTCGTTCAAAAAAATTGAAATTGCTTGAGAAATTGTAAATAATGTACATATCTTTGTAAGCATTACCATGTAAATATGAATTATTTTTTTTGTTTCATTTTTCTCTTTCTTTTTTATTGTTCAAACAATTGAACATCTGTCGTTCAATTGATTGAACATCACATTTTCTTCTTTGTTGTTTTCATTGTTAAAGCATTTGAACATCTACCGTTCAATTGAGTGAACAACACATTTTGTTCTTTTTGTTTTTGTTATTCAAACATTTGAACGTCTTTTATTCAATTGATTGAACAACACATTTTCTTCTTCTTCTTTTTTTCTGTTCAAACATTTGAACGTCTGCTGTTCAATTTATTCAACAACACATTTTCTTCCTTTTGTTTTTTGTTCTTCAAACATTTGAACATCTGCTGTTCAATTGGTTGAATAACACATTTTCCCTTTTTGTTTTTTGATGTTCAAACATTTGAACGCCTGCGGTTCAATTGATTGAACAACCCATTTTCCTTTTTTTGGTGTCTTGTTGTTCAAACAATTGAACGTCTGTCACTCAATTGATTGAACAACACATTTTCCCTTTTTGTTGTTTTCGTTTTTCAAACAATTGAACGTTTGCCGTTCAATTGATTGAACAACACATTTTTTCCTCTTTTTGTATTTTCGTTGTTCAAACTATTGAACGACTGTTGTTCAATTGATTGAACAACACAATTCGTTTTCTTTTGTTTTCGTTGTTCAAATAATTGAACGTCTGCCGCTCAATTGATTGAACAACACATTTTTTCCTCTTTTTGTATTTTTGTTGTTCAAACTATTGAATGATTGTCCTTCAATTTATTGAATAGCACAATTCGGTTTCTTTTATTTCCGTTGTTTGAACTATTGAACGTCTGTCATTCAATTGATTGAACAACACAATTTGTTTTCACTGTTCAAACAACTGAACGACTATCATTCAATTGATTGAACAACACATTTTCTTCCTTTTGTTTTTTTTGTTCAAACATTTGAACGTCTAACGTTCAATTGATTAAACAACACTTTTTGGTTTTTGATTGATTTTGTTGTGCAAACGATTGAACGATTACCGTTCAATCGATTGAACTACACTTTTCATTTTTTTATTTTGATTTTGTTGTTCAAACTATTGAACTATTGCAGCTCAATTGATTGAACAACACAATTTGTTTTTGATTGATTTCGTTGTGAAAACGATTGTCGTTCAATCGATTGAACAACACTTTTCATTTTTTTTATTTTATTTTATTTATTTATTTTATTTTTTTTTTTTTTTTTCAAACAATTGAATGACTGTCGTTCAATTAATTGAACAACACTTTTTGTTTTTGATTGATTTCATTGTGCAACCGATTAGACGATTGTCATTCAATCAATTGAACAACACTTTTCATTTTCTATCTTGATTTTTCCGTTCAAATGATTAAGCGATTTCCATTCGATTGATTAAACAACACCTTTTAAGAAGCTAAATTGTGAATTTTCCTCATTTCTTTGATCATTATGCCATTTTCTCTTCTTCTTTTGTATTGCAAATAAGCACCATTTGAATCGATTTGTGCCTCTTCTAAAGAAAAGCAGTAATAATAATATCATTATGACCTCTATAAGCCTTTTGATGGTTATCTTTATTCATAAGCTAATACGGTGTATCTTTGGAATGACTACCTCAACATCTTTTCTTTTGGACACACCATGAAATGATTCATTATTTTTAATCCATGCTGGCTTAAGTTTATACTCCAAAATGGATAAGACTCATTGATATAATGATAAGGGGATAAGGGTATAACACTTTCATTGGCATCTCTTTACTTCTTACACCATCCCTGACTCTTAAGGAGCAAATGAGCCTCCCTTTTTCCACAATAAGAATTTCGAAAGAAAAATAAAATATCAAAATTCTTAAAAACATTATCTAAAGAGGATGGGGGTATCATCACGAGTCAACCTACCATGATCATAAGGATGTAACAAGTGACATTCCAATTTGGCTACCAAACCAAGGCAATGACCTTCTTGATAATTAATATGTCAGAAGAATAAGGGTCCTCATCACGAGCCAGCCTAATCACTTTGTTACACCCTGATGAGTGGCACTATCGTTATCTGGTCACCATGCCAGCATAGTGGACTCTTTATGACAAAGAAAATAATTAACTGTAAGAAGGACTCTCGCTCATTTGGGGGGGTTAAAAAGAAACCCTGTCGAGACTATGAATGCCTGCTGGCAGCAGTGGCTTTGCTTGTGGTATTGGAGTATCATCTTATATTGCCATATGTCATCTAGCTCTTATCACCTATGGATTTATTTCTAATGATAATTTCCATTTGAGTAGAACTTTTACAAGCTGAATAACATGGTGACTTTAATCTATATTCATTATACTCCATACGTCCGATCATTAAATGGCATTCATTAAACATAGACTGCCAATTATGCTGATGTGATTAATAATTCTCACGGCAAAAATCATTGACATAATGAATTAAAATTGTTGTTTTTATTTGATTTGTCCAATTCACATCTGACGAAGAATATTGTTTAAATGCTTTACTAATTTGTGTGCTGTGTTTTTAGATTGGTTGTCGACATTTATTTCGCATTAGTATCTTTGCTTGTTTTTCACATGCTGAAAGGACGTGAATGCCCTTTTCTCATCAGAAGGGGGATTTCCTGTGTATCCACGACTCATATCACACTTATGGATAACTGTGTAACAATCATTCAGATTACCCCCTGAGTGCGAACTGCATGATGTGAATGAATGTGTAATAATTAGCAGGAAATTATGATTGGACGAAGAATGGCAACCATTATGGCGGGCATGCGAACTTACGATCATGCAGTAAGTATGGCTGACAGGATCAATGACTTAATAAAAAATGATAATAATTGTCCAAACATTGCCATTTCCCTGTTAATTGTTGTAACATACATTGTTGTTGTTACGAATTACAGGGGTAAAACACAATTGTATACAGGTGAACCAGCCTCAGGTGCAACAGCCATGGGTGGAAGGGCTTTCCGGAGTGAACCTCCAGTGATGATGGTGTCAAATCAAGCTCCTGAAATCCTTGAACGCACTAGATACAATATTTAAACAAATTGTTGGGATTTCATGAGGAGCTAATGCTGGAATTTCTACAAAATCTGCAGAATGGTAGCACAATGGTAAAAGGTATAAGCATGGTGGTTTCTGAAGAAGTCCTAGCTGAAGTCACCGGACTTCCGGTAGAGGGGGAAAAATGGAAAGATAAACATGTACTTTTATACATCGCAATTGAAGTATTCTAGGACCCATGCGAGCAGCTGGTATGAGTAGGGAAAGGAATCCATCCGACGATGTTACAACAACCATGGCAAGAACTGGCAGTCATCGTCCAAAGATACATCACCTACGACAGCCGACACGATGTGGTAAAACCCCAGCAACTGAAACTTCTAGATATTTTAAAGAAAAGAATTTTAGTTAATTTACTGTTTTATCTTAATTCCCTGTTACACAATGTTGCCCGACAAGTAAGGACAGCCAAAGGCCCACATAGTGTACTCAGCCATCATGGGTTAATTAAATTAATTATCACAAATAGATTGGCCCAACAACAATTAACATGGGATAGTATCATAGATCCTACCTTGGCTCCACCCCCAGAAAATGCAGAAACAAAGCAATAAGGGCCAAGAACCCCATGCCCAAAGAGAATACTAAAGAGAAAGAGTCCCTCAGCGCCTTTAGAATCAGCAAATCGTAGGCACTCTGTGCGAGTGAAAGCCAAGCGGCGCATCCCATCCAAGCAGAGGAAGTCGGACCATCCCACACACATCCTCCTAGTCTACAAGACCATCCTTTGCAAGACTATGAGGAGGAAGTGGCAAGGGTATTGGGAAGCATGGGAATGTTTACCGAAGGTAGAGAACAACCAGAGAGCATTGAAACACAGAATTATACCCCTGACTGGTTATTCCCTACTGACAGCCTTGGTCATGAGCAAACCCAGCCATTCACATATGCCATGGAGGAATAAAGGGAGTCAATTCCTTTTATAAAAACACCCCTCGAAGTTGAGGTACATGAAGAAGAAGCTCAGACAATGGGAACCAGTTTAGTGGACCCCCTAGCAGAAGGAAACCCTAAAGATGAAAAACTGAGAGATTCCAATCAACCATGTGATACCCCCTTTTTGAAGTCTCCTTTGGTTGAGGCCTACCAAGGAGAAGACCCCGAAAATGATAATTTTTCAGGAGATACCATTGCAATGGGATCTCTTGAAAACGAAATATTTAATAAAAACAAGTTAGAAGGAGACATTCCACCAAGAGACACAATTCCAATTGGGAACATCCCTAATGTTGACATAGTGCAGCCTGTACAGGAAGTAGAAGATAATGCAACCAACCCATTGTTAGACGAAGGCCCTAGACTAGAAAATTCCTACAAAGATAGGCTTAGAAAGGCGATCAAGTACAAAAAATAGAAGCAAGTAATCAGGCAACGGAAACATTGGTTCAAATAGGCAACCAGAATGAGGAAATTGAAAGTGGAAATGGAAACTGCAAGAACACAAACATAACAGTGTTCTGGGAATGATGTTGAGACTCAGACAGAGTTTCTTGTGGTTTGTCCAAAAGAAACCCAGACTGAGCCAACTATGATAGAAGACACTGCCATGCAAATTGAGGGTCCCTGTATCTTTTCGTAGGGAACTCAAATGGACCACCCCACTGTGGATACTGTTGTCCAAACAGATGTGAAGAAGATGTCTAAGTTGATTTTATAATTAAAGAAGCAGTTGAAGCTGCTATGCAGATAGACCCTATGGAGACCCAGGATGGAGAGGCCCAAACAGATGAGATGCCCCTTTACACCCCATTGGTAAGATAGGTTCTCATCAGAAAATTGTAGAATGAGCTACTGATGGTTCAACAGGTTCTAGCTCAGCACAAGGAAAAGGTGGTCCCTCTACATGACCATAAAGGGTTAAGGAAGAAGTTTGAAGCACTTACCAGGCTTGAAGACGAGACCTTTGCTCAATATAAGGGTAAGCAAAAGAAGGTTGAAAGATTAAAGGGTCAATTGCAAAAAGCTAGAGAGAAAATGGAGACTGTCTACTCTCTTTATTTAGACACCCTATCTTTCTGAGCCCCCACCACAAATTATGCTTTATTTCTCATGGAAAGATACCTCCTGCTCAAAGTCAAGGCCGCTAAAGCTGGAAAACCAGTAGAGATCAAAACCACTCCCTACTTTATCAAATGCTTCAGGGAGCATGATGAGAAGGTTCAACGCCTCCTTTGTGAACTCTATATGCATAATTTTGTTTTAGAAGATGACAGGGACAACCACCCTGACCCTTTTATTGGAGACATCCAATTTTAGGCATTCCTCTCATTTGTTGCCAACCAACTCAAGTCAGCCAAGGCTCACAACACTTTCAGAAGACGTGAGTATGGCATTGACCTATTGGTCAGAGGGGAGCCTACAAAGCCATATCTCCTATCTGTCAGGCATAAATAATTCATGCAGCGAGTCAATTTTGTAGGCAAGTTGGGGACACTCCATACTAATATTATTCAAGCCGAAAAGGAATATTTCCAGGACATTAAGGAAGAAGCCTTCTCTACATCAAGGCAGAGGTGGGAAGTCTCCAATAACACTATGAGGATCCGAGAGCCATTTGGAAATCGAAACTTCCAAGCAACCTCTTCTCGTTTCTACAAATATAGTAATATGACTTTAACGATGGGGCTAGACTGGATAGGATGTCGTTACAGAACCCCAATCATATGGTATCATCCTGATCAATACCGCAATGACTATAACTTGAAGGATCATGAGGTAACCTAGGCTTTCACTATCCTTAAGTAGAATTTTTTTTTTAGGAATCACAAGGAGGAAGTATTTCCTGCTTATTCCCTAACTTAGTTGCATCTAAACTATCTGCTTGTACAAGGAGGTGCAACAAGGTAAGCTAGGGAGTATGTTGGGACAGGAAAGAGGTATGGTTTCTCTTCGTAAAATTATTCACTTACCATTCATCCTTATATGATTATCTCGTTTATAGATTAAAATGAGGAAACTATCAGCTAAAGTTGGGTAAAAGAATTTGGTGATAGAATAGGAAAATCTAGTACAAGAAGCTGATTTTTTTCTTTCTTTGTGTGCAGAGATGTTGACTGGGCAAAAGTCATTCAATTGACAGAACAACACGAGGCCATAAACAAGAAAAGCTACAACGTCTTGGGCAGACAAGTAAGTGGGAGATCATCTCAAACAATTCTATTTTATCACATGATCAGATTATGATTGCGAAATCCTTGGGATCCCTTGAACCCGAGGATTTGTTTTTATCCAGTTACTCTTTTATGTTATATAGGGTCGAAAGACAATTAGATACAGTTCAAACTTTGATAATCTGTAATTATTATTTTTGAAAACATATACACTGTTATATTGGTGACTCTATAAGTTGTTACTTGCAATTAATGAAAGAAAGTTTCTTCTCATACATCTTCATATTCTGAGTTCTTATTAAGCAGAGGCTTCTGGCAACTTTGGGCCTAGTCACAAGAAGTTCTACTGCTCCCCTGTGTTATATTTTTTATATTTAGTCTTTGATATTGATTTATTGTTCAGTCTTTGGGTACTTCATTTGTCATAAAGGTTTGTGATATTGATTCATATTGTTGTTTAATTATATTTAGAGTGATCCGTGTGACATACTTAAGTAGTGCTTTGATTGGAATGAGTGAATTAGTGTTAATAACAGATTGTTGTTCATTTGAATTGATGTTATCATAGATCTTGGAGATAACATTGATTAACTTTTATAGATTGCAATATAGATCATTTGCTATTTAGAAATCCGTTATCGCTATTTGTTGTTCAATTACTGATTGTTGTTCAATTGCCGATTGTTGTTCAATTACCGATTACTATTCAATTATTGTTGTTGTTCAATTGACAATTGCAAGTCAATTTGGGTTGTTATAGATTAACATTGTTTTTCAATAGTTATAAGTTCTTTACTTGATTGAGTATGCTAGCCTTAAGTTTATTTGAACAATTCCAAGTGTCATTCTTATTTGCATTTAGTTTCAAAATATTTCGGAACAAGTTGCATAGAATTATAGAGTGTGTTAAGAGTATTTATTCCGTAGATATTTCCTTCTAGAACTGTGTGAATTGAATTGAAGAATTATCCATTAGTGATTGCAACGATTCATCATTAGATAACCTCTAGATTCAATGCATATACTATGCTGACACTCTTGAGATAAAAATACTTACCTCGGGTTGACAACTAATGTAGGGATTAAGTTTCCTATAAAAGGACATCTTAGTGAGCCAACATTGCGGAAGGTGGTGGAAGTGGGTTGGAGGATGTCGAGCTGGAGTCGGGTTTCATCAACAAGACTTGGTATGTTATCTCGGCCCCCATTCTAGACTTCTTGGCAAAAATGACGTTTATAGAGGTTTATTGGTTAATGGATAGGGTAACTTAGGACTTAGTAAGAGTAGAGACATGTTCCTTCCAGGGATCTAACCCGTTAACCTGGAATGAATCTGTATGGAATATCATGGGGGTGAGGGGGTGAGGGGGTGAGGGAACTCTGTAATGGGTCTTTGGGTAGAAAGGACCTGCTGGACTATGGCCTGCTGGGACATCCCTTAGGGTTTTCACAATGGAGGTAGAACAAATTATGTAGCTCAGGTATGGTGGTGTCTACGGCCTGAGAGGGAAGGAGTTATAGTCATGAGTGGAGGGTCAGTTGCCTTCTTAGACCCGACAGCAAGGCTACATTCTTTCTTTCTCGAGTCGAGCCCAGACCTAACTAAAGCCCGAAAATCCTGGTTCCGCCCCTCTAATGGAATCCAGAATAGGGATGCCTGCACAAGTGTTCATTCCAAAAAAACCTTATCTTGTCCATTGGGGTGGGGATAAGCAAGGGAGGGAAGAAAGTTCAGTATGAAGGAGAAACAGAGAGACCCCATGGGAATTGGGAAACCGGGTTCTCCAAAATTCAATAGAGAACCAATGCAATGAAGAGGAGGAAAGAAGCCTCTTTTTCCCCAACGAGGAAGAGGGGCATTCAGGCATTAAAGTGGGCCATTAAAATTCTCCATACCAGGAGCGATTGGAAAAGCTCAGGCCAGAGAAGACTATGTTTACTCTGTTCAAAATAATTCCGACTTATAAGGAATTTTCACTGGTTTATGCTTTAGGTAATATCACTACCAGAATCCAATGAATCTCGGGGCATTGGAACTCATTTAGTGCTCCAGGCCAGGAACAGGTGAGAAGCCCGGAACAGGTGAGTTGCCCAAGAAAAAAGAAATTAAGCTGGAAGTAGAAAGAGATGGAAAAGGAAGGAAAGGAAGCAGGAAAGAGAGTGAATAAAGGAATAGGCCAGACAAGAACAAAGTTGAAAGGATTGGAAGAAACCTCCAGTAGAGGACCAAGAAAAATAGGAAGGAAGACCAGGAAAGAGAATATGAAAAACATGATAAATGCGTACATGGTTGGCACACCTTCGAAGGTGAAAGCACAAATATATGAGTGGGAGGGGGATATAAACGATAGTATAGAAAATCAGGAAATAGAGGCAAAAGAATGGGAAACAATAGTTAAAGACCCCAGGAACACCAGAGGTTGTCAAACGTTGTTCTGGAAAACAATTCAAAAATTCTGGGTTATGAATAATATCTTGGCCCGAGCAATGAAATTATATAAGGAGAAAGAAGAACCAGAGGAGGCTAGACCAGTTGAGCCTATTATGAAGGATTTTCACAGGGAGATTGTAGTTATCCGGATGCAATTGTACCGAAACAACCTCATGGTGAACAGGATTGAGCAAAGCATACAGGACATGAAGAGAAGTGAAATCCTGGGATCTAGCGTGAAAGCCCCAACTCCAGTGGACTCTTTAGATGAATGAAGTAGGCTTCAAATAGAATTTTGTTTATATGTCTAACATTTACTGTTTTAATTTGAATTTTATAGTAGATAAAACTGCCAATGTAGCCTAGATGGTCATGAAAACTCTTTTTAAATTTTGGGCAGCATTCGATGCAGACAGGTGGCCAACAGACCTAGTTTCCTGTGGGAAGGTTGAGGCCACCTGCAATTTTTGTTAAAGATATACTTGTGTTCAAAAAATATTAATAGAAAAATATCTACCAAGCTTACACAAAAAAATAATATCCATTGCCAAGATTGATGAGCTATTCGATTAACTACATGGGAAAAAAATATATTTTCCAAAATTGATTTAAGATGTGGGTAACTGAACTTGTTGGATGAGCTAGGGTTCAAAGTAGGAAGTAGCAGGAGGAGTGAACTGAGATCCATGGAGGTGCCAGGAGTAGGGAGTTCCACTCCCTCCTACAACAACGTTGTTTCGAATAAAAGCAGAGAAACGAGCTTGAACGGATTCAGGAGATGCTAGGAGAAAGGAAAAAAAATATAGGCTCAACAGAACTAGAAAGCAGCAAAGATGATGTTCAGGAAGATACTCACGGGACGGTCAGAAGGGAGAATATTCTAGAGGACAGCAATCAGGAAAAAAGGGTACAACTCGGCAGAGGGATCTTGTAAGCCCAAGACTGCCACCAAACCTAGGGTGGTTCTGAATGATCCTACATTGTAGGAGCACAGAGATCACATGACAACTAATGCTATTATTTGTAAGCTTATGGGCTTATGGCCCACATAGAAGAATTTGTATACTTGGATCAGAAACAACTGGAAACCAAAGGGGGATATAACTCTTCATCTAGGGTCCAAGGGCTTCTTCACAGTGGTTTTCAACAGCCTAGAGGATAAAGACGGATTTTTCAAAGGAGGACCTTATTTCTATGTTATTGCAAGACTCTATATGCGACCATGGGTAATGAAATTTGTCCCGGAGCGGGAGACATTCACTTCGGTCCCGGTATGGATAAGTCTTTACTCCCTACCTCTAGATTATTGGCTGCTTGAATCCCTGAAAGCTATAGGAAATAAATTAGGACATTTTCTAAGAATTTCAGAGGTAACTCTGAGAGGTAAATATACTTCCTTCGCACGAATATGTGTGGAAATGGATTTATCGGGAGCTCTCCCAGATGAAGTGGTCTTAGAAGTGTATGATGAGGAATGGGTACAGGTGGTGGACTATGAACATGTCCCTTTTAGGTGCTGGAAATGTCATAAACACAGACACCTTTTTAGAGATTTCCCACAAAACAAGAAAGAGGAGAATCCAAGGACCAACATACACAAAGATCCTGAAGGATTCACCAAGATAGGAAGCAGAGGGAAAGGTGGTGGAAGAAGGTATCAAAAAAAATAGAATGATAACAAAGTAGCAAGTCGCAATAGTTTTGAAATTTTAGAAGAAGAAGGGGGGGGGAGTGAAAAAGATGTTACTCTGAACAATCATCCTAAAGAGACAGAAAAGGAAGACAACATGGAAATAATATAGGATAACAACAAACTATAGGAAGGCATATCAAACAGCATGGAACAAAGCAGGGATCAAGAGATGACCATTAGTGAAGCTAGGACTAAGGACCAAGAGCTATATGAGATACTTGAGAGGGAGAATCTTGATATGGAGAAATTCTTAAACCAGGGAACCAGCAAAGGGATAGACTCCCTACCACAAGAGGAGTTTGACAGAGTACAACAACTTTTCCTCTGGCGATCTCAGATAAAAACCTCAGAAACAAAAGAATCCATGAAAGCTAGGACCAAGGAGGGGTCAAATCAATGGAGGAAATATTAGGACACTCAGCTAGGAACCCAGGCAGGAAAAGAGGCAGAAGGAGTAAAAATGAACTACTAATAGAGTGTGGAAAGCTCATGATTAACTCAGGTAAGATGAAAGACCTTACCAGTTACTCATTCAAAAACCCATCATCATGAAGCTCACAACTTGGAATATCAAGGGTTTAGGAAGTAAAAGAAAGAAAAGAAATCTTAGCAGTAGAATAAAAGAAGAAAACCCATATATGGTGTTCATATAGGAAACAAAATGTTCAATAGATAAAGTCTGGAAGATACATAGAAAATGGCTCAGTAAATATGAATACCTAGAAGTAAAAGCCAATAATACAGCGGGAGGGATTCTCACTCTCTGGAATCCCCAGAAATTTGACATTTTGGATGCGGAAGAATCTAGGAACTATCTTTCAATGGTTATCCAACCTTTAGGTGACAAGGATATTTATATGTTTACTAATGTCTATGGTCCTCAAAATCCTAACGATAAACTCAAGCTTCTCACCTCACTGGAGGAGCTTAGACAGAGACACCCAGCAATACCCTAGATTCTGGGTGGAGATGTCAACATGATCAAATCTCTTATAGAAAAAAAATGAGGTACTAGACTAATAGGCAAGGATTCTATTACCTTTCAGAACTTCCTCATCAATTTGAAGCTAGTGGACTTAAAAACAGCAAATGGGATCTTCACCTGGAACAATAAGGGGGGAGGAGCATCACAGTTTGCTTCAAAACTAGATATATTCCTAATCTCAGAGAACCTCCTCCTCTCGGGGCCTAACTTGAATGATTTTATCTTATCTTTTGGAGGGTCGAACCGCTGGCCAATTTAGCTGGAAGATTCTTTTATTAGCACTCCAAGGAACAGACCCTTCAGGCTTGAAAATGTTTGGCTTACTCACCCTAATTTCATATCCAACATTGATAAGTGGTGGAAGGAAGATTTACCAGTTCAAGGCACAAAAATGTTCATGCTACAACTGAGACTCAAGCAAATCAAGACTAAACTCAAGGATTGGAACAAAAGCGGGTTTGGAATTTTTAAAGCCAAAAGAGAAGTGGAACAAAAGCTTCATAATATTAACCAAACTCTTATCAAGGAAGGCTTCACTGAGGAAAGGAAGTTGCAAGTAGACTCACTACAACAGGAATGGACACCAGATGTCAGCAGGAGGAAATCTTCTGGAAGCATAAATCAAGAGTAAAATGGCTCAAAGAAGGAGAAATAAACACAAGGTTTTTTCACAAATCTACCATGGAACACCGGGCCCATAATCGAATCAAAAAGCTCATAGATCCACTAGGAAGAGAGCTCAACACACACAAAGATATGGAGTCCGTTCTGGTACAACATTTTCAAAAAATAGTAGAGGAGCCTATCTCAAATAGATCGCTAGCTATCAAAACATTTACAAAGCATATTCCAAAACTGGTGTCCAGGGAAGACAATTTCAATCTCAACAAACCAGTATCGAAAGAAGAGGTAAAAGAAGTAAAAAATGAGATGCACAATGGGAAAGCGCCTGGACCGGACGACTTTAACGTAGACTTCTTCAAAGAAAGCTGGGAAATAGTCAAAAAGGATATTCTGGGAGTGGTGGAGGACTTAAGGATTTCAAAAACAATCCTAAAAGCGCTAAACACCTCTTTTATTGCCATCATTCCTAAATAGGATAAGGCAATGACTCCAGATCGGTTCAGGCCCATAGTCCTTTGTAATGTGATATACAAAATCATCTCCAAAGTTATTGCAAACAAACTAAAGCCCCTCCTACCAACACTCATTTCGGAGGAGCAAATTGGTTATGTGGAAGGAAGGAAAATTCTTAAAAACATCATTCAAGCACATGAAATAGTCCACTCTCTCAAGAATAATAAGAAAGCATGGATTATCATTCAACTGGACCTAGCGAAATCTTATGACAAACTGAGCTGGTTATACATCAAAGAAGTTCTAATTGCTTATGGTTTTGACAAGAATTGGATAAGATGGGTTATGGCTTTGGTTACTTCAGCCATCTTTTCCATCCTCCTCAACGACTCTCCCTCTAAATCCTTTCAGCCCTCAAGAGGCCTTAGGAAGGGAGATCTCCTTTCACCATTTGTTTTTATTCTCATGATGGAAGGATCAGGCAAAGCAATCACTTCTGCCAAAAGGGAGGGCACAATACAGGGTCTCAAGCTCACCCAGGAAGGGAACACGTTAACTCATCAGCAATTTGTTGATGACACTATGTTACAGGGCATACCAATGGTCAAAGAAGCCAAAGCCTACAAACAAATCCTGTAGGATTTTGCTTTAGCAGCTGGTATAGAGGTAAGTCTCTCAAAATCTAAAGTGTTTTTTTTTCAATACAAATATTGCAATTCAGAGACACCTCTCCAGAATTCTTGGATTTCAGAGAGACCAACTGCCCTCCAAATATCTGGGAATACCTCTCTCTGACAAACCTCATAGCAAGGAGGTTTGGGAAACTTTGATCAATAAACTAAAGGACAAAATCTGAAAGTGGAATAGTAGATCTTTAAACTTTGCTGGCAGGCTCTTTCTCACAACAACGGTCTTGCAGTCTCTTCCACTTTATATGTTTTCGGCTCTTCCTATCCCTGGTGGATTTGCCCAGCAAATCAGGAAAATGCAAAGAGACTTTCTATGGGGAAAAGGTGAGGAAAAGAAGAAATGGGCGCTAGTAGCTTGGGACAAACTTTGCATGCCTAAACCTCATGGGGGTTTTGGTCTCCATGACCTGAAAACTCTTTAAAAAGTTTTGGGGGCCAAACTTTGGTGAAGATAGCTTAAGGAATCCAACAATCCATGGGCCAAGCTCTCGAAGGAGAAATATGAAAAAAACTGGAGAGAGAGGGACTTAATCAGAATGACAAGGCACATCAGGGGCTCCCACATGTGGAATAATGCTTGGGAGAATAGAGCTTTGGTTCAGAATCATAGCTTCTGGGAGATTGGGAATGGAAACCTTGCCTAGTTTTGGGATGATAACTTGTAGTAGGAATCCAACTTAAGTAAAGAAGGACTAGACATTCTTAGAGAGGAAACTGTCAACAAAGGAATAAAAAAGATTATCAAATTTTGGGACAAAACTAGAAACAATGGCAAGTGGAGAACTTCAAAAGTACCAATTAATGGTGAAGAATCTCCTCTGAAGACCCAGGCAAAAACTCTTGCCAAAATCCTGGAAAAAAGGAAAATTTTGATCTCGTTGTCCCCAAATCAACTTAGATGGGGAAGAAGCAGTGAGGGCAATTTCAACCTCAAAGAAGCCAAAGATGTGGTCACTGGATACAATTTTTCAAACCCAGATAACACTTGGAAGGACCTATGGAAGCACCCTCATTGGATGAAAATCAAGTTGTTTATGTGGATGGTTCATCACGAAAAGATTTTGACTTGGGAAAATCTCAGAAAGAAAGGTTTTGCAAGACCTTCCGAATGCCAGTTATGTGGTATCCAGGAAGAAACGAGGGATCACCTTCTTAGCCTCTGCACTTTCACCTCTACCCTTTGGAACTGGGTAGCCTGTATCTTTACACAAACTAACAGAGATGAAAACGACATCTCCAAAACCTTAAAGAATTGGAGAAAAAAACTCTCAGAGAATGAGACTGTCAACTCAACTTGGACCCTAATCCCAGGCTTCCTTATCTGGAACATCTGGAAAGAACAAAATAACAGAATTTTCAAGGACAAATCCAGCCCGCCCCAAATCATCATAAATCAACTCCTTAGGCAACTCAAAGAGACTATTAATACTTTTCAGAAGCACCCTACTGAAAATCAGCCTTCTCATCAGGACGCTCAAATTCTTCTTCTTTTGGGCCTACAAAAGATGTTCCCTCAAGGCTCAATCTAGATTCCTTCTCACGCTACTATGAGGTAGGACTTCTGGCATCACCCCCCCCCACCCCCCTGGGGTACTTAAAATTAAATATAGATGGAGCCTCGAAAGGTAAGCCAAGGGAAGCAAGGTATGGGGGTGCCATCAGATATGACAAGGGGAATTTAATAGTCATCTTCCACAGCTACTTAGGGAATGCTACCAACAACATGGCAAAACTAATGGCCATAGAATAGGGCTTAGAGATTCTGAGAAATCTCAACATGAAGAACTTCATAATAGAAGCTGATTTTGAATTAACAATCAACTCTATAAAAAAAAATAGCTAATGGCTCAGACCCTATGAAATTCTCGCACCACTAGAGATTGTTGCAGGTTTATCGGTGCATTCAAGCACATCTGAAAACCATGAGAAATCTAAGTTTTTCTCATGTGCGCAGAAATGCCAACAAAGTAGTGGACCGACTAGCTAATGAAAGGGTGCTCTGTAAGAATGATTACAGATTTTACAAATGGGAAATGATGCCTGCAAGGAATTTGAGAGAAGAATGCTACAGTCTGGCTTGCGCTAACAATGAAATTTTTCTCAAGTCAGGGAGGGAAGAGGAGGGCAGACCAGGGTTCATCTAGCCTCTGCTCCCGATCGCGATGTTTTGAAGACTCTCCTTTGGATGGAAATCGACGAAGTTCAATTGGTTTTCATTCATAAAGGAATTAGAGGCAAAGTGGTTTGGTGGTTTATCGCACGCATCCGAGCCCTAAAGTGGTTTTACAAGGTTTGCCTCCGATGTCATTCATCTATCAATACGTGGCAACGGGCGGAGAGATAATATCGCCCATATCGCGTGGGTTATCCTCGTGCTTCTTCTCTGTGCGATATTCTCCTTAGCCGTTGGATTAGGGGAGGGAAGATCAACGGCTCTAGTACGCCGAGCTAGTTCGAGGAGTTATCCTTCGTGCTCTTCGAGTTCTTCATGTTGGCTCCTGTTTGGCGGATCTCTTAGTTGCATGGGTTTTAACCCCCAAGGCGAACTCGATTTATTTTGTGCTTTGAGTCTATTCTCCTTTTGTGTACGGGAGTTTGTTTTTTAGTGGATTGTTTGTTTTAAGGATTGCAGCCCGTTGTTTAGGGTTTGGTGGTCCCTGACTATGCCCGTTGACTACGTCCAGGACTTGTAACATAGTTTTGTAAATTTTTAAACGTTTGAATGAGAAACGAAAAACACTCTTGCTTTAGAAAAAAAAATATGTGGGTATCACCAGCTACGAATTAAAGAAGAAGAGATCAGTAAAAAAAAAACATTTTAGACTCGTTATGGGCATTATGATTTCATGGTGATACCTTTCATATTATCTAATGCACCGAAAGTTTTTATGTGTCTTATGATTGGGTTTTTTTGGGAATATTTAGATAAATTATTCATTGTTTTTCTTGATGACATCTTAATATATTCAAAATTTGAAGAGGAGCATTAGTAGCCGTTGAAATTGGTTATGCATGTACTTAGGGAGCATTAGCTATATGCTAAGTTGAGTAAATGCTCATTTTACCAAAGACAAATCCATTACTTGGGTCACATTATTTCAAAGGATAAAATAGTAGTGGCCCAGAGATATTTAAGGCTATTAGGAAATGGCCAGCTTCGAGAAATGTTACAGAAGCTAGGTGGTTTTTGGGCCTATCCAGATATTACAAGAGATTCATCGAACTGTTTTCCATAATAGCATATCCAATTACTTATTTACAGAAAAAGGGTGTAAATTTTGATTGGAAGCCTGAGTGTGAAGCAACTTTTCAAAATTTAAAATATTTATTGACCAAAGCTCAAATATTAAAATATGTCGATCCAAATGCGGATTTTTTGGTGGGCACATATGCATGCAAAGAAGGATTGGGTGGTGTGCTCATGAAAAATGGGCAAGTAATCTACTACGAGTCTATAAAATTAAAAGAGCACAAGAAGAATTATGTTGCCCGTGACTTGGAATTGTTAGCTATTATTCATGCACTAAAAATAAGCCTTGAACTGTTAGATATTTGAATTGCAGATCGATCATTGTGGGTTACGACATTTATTTGAGAAATCAAATTTAAATGCCCAAAAAATTAATTGGCTAGAATTGTTGGCACAATATGATTTTGAAATTAAATATACTAAGGGGAAAGAAAATCAAGTCGTTGATGCACTCAACTGGAGAGTGCATGTTATGCATGTCACAACAATTAGTAGCTACAAAATAGATTTAATGGGAATAATTCTACACGTTGCTAATTCATACCAACAATATATGAAAATTAAAAATAACCTACAACAAGGTATATTGCGGCCAAATACCAGGATTTTGAATTGGGCCAAGATGATATCCTTTTGTATAAAGCTAGAATTTATGTGCCAGATGTAGCAACATTAAAAGAAATATTTTTTTAGGAAAAGCACAAGGTGTCATATGTTGGTCACCCAGGATACCAGAAAAGTCTTATTGCAATCAAGAAACAATTTTATTGGCTAGGTTTAAACAGGGAGTTTAATTTAGCCAATTCCCATTCCCAGGTGGAAGTGGGACTCAATGGTATCAATTGATTTTATTACCAGCTTTCCCAGAACTATGAAAGGACATGATTTTATAATGGTGGTTGTGGACAAGCTTACAAAGTTTTCTCATTTTATTTTGGTAAAATTAGTGCATAAAGCAGCAAATATTACAAATATTTATATGTGAGAAGTTGCCAGGCTTCACGAATTTCCTAAGGAAATAATTTAAGATAGAGATCCAAAATTCCACTACAAGGAAAATACCTTCTAGTGGAGGTTATACTAGAGTTTTTTGGTGTTATAAAATTGGCAAAAAGTGTCCAAAAAACATCCGCTAAAACATTCATTTGGGATAACGGAGGTTTTAATGGAACTTCATTAGAGCTGAAATTTTTTTTCCAGTTGGAAGTTCTAGCAGATGTATTTTTTTCGGTATGTTTAATGGAACAAGCAACACCGGTGCACTACATAAATAAAAGAACTCGGTGGCATACATAACTAAAAGTGTTGAGGCATTGAATATAAAGAATATCGGTGCATAATATATTGCACTGGTGCTAAGTGATAAAAAAGCGCCAGGGAATTCTTCTAAGTAATGACACTGGTGCATAATATATACTGCATTGGTGCTAAGTGATAAAAAAGCACCAGGGCATTCTTCTAAGTAATGACATTGGTGCACGTAAAAAATAAATGTTGTACCGATGTGCTTTTTTTAACTTGCATCTTTGATGTGTACCTCTAATCTAAATTCCCCAATGCATTAGTTAGGGAAAAGAACCGATGTTGTTAGTTTTCATTCAACATCAAGTTGGATATAATATTTTGTAGTAATGGGGAGTCAATTATATGAAAGCATTGGTGTGTTAAGAATTAAAATGCATTAGGGCGTTAGTCTCAAACAGGATCGGTGCTTGAAGTGATAAACGCATTGGTGCTCTAGTTTTTTAAAAGGCACTAAGCATGCAAAAATATGTTGTCACAGTACTTTTATATAACATAACGCATCGGTGTTTTTTTATGTTATAGATGCACCAATTTTTTAAGTGAGATTTTCATTTTTGTTGGAAATATTGAGCTATGACAGTGAAATTATTGTAATTTTTAAAATCCGTTATTCATCAAAAAAAGATATATATCTTATAATAATATTCATATAAATTAAAATTTGATTAGCGCATTTGTATATGATGTTTGTATTAATTTTCTATATTATCAGATTTCACATCTCTTCATTATAACATTTAACCATCCATATATTTAATCAGTGGTGTAACATTTCACAACAACGTTGGATAACAAAATAGAATAAATTAAAATGTATTTTATTATATATCAATAAGAGGCTCTTTGTCATACAAAATAGGATTATTATTGGTAACACCTTGTCTTTCAATTGGCACACTACATCCATAACATTAAACAAAATATTTGATTTTTATAAACAATTATTTCAAAATATACAATAGGTTATGTTGCTATCCAAATTGATCATCATTCTTCAATGGAACTATTGTCTCTGCTCGAGCTACTTCCATGACTTGTGTTATTTGGATAAATGTTTTGTTGATTGCATCGATTGTTTTCGTCTTCTTGATCTTGTTCCATCTGCAAACATAAAATTAAAGTGTAATGAGTGTATCTACATTGGTGAGAATAATGAAAATTGAAATAAATAATGTGCATCAATGCAAATCGAATAGCAATGTGCCAGAGAAAAAAGTGACTCATAAACTATGCACATGGTTTCAAAACCAAGTATATGCCTCATTGCAACAAATCTTTTACTAACGTAGTTCCATACTTTATTTCCTGCATGTTTGAAACCCCATTATAAATCGTAGATTTAATATAAAGGATTTTTATGTTCTATTAATTATAAACTCATAGAAGTGAAACAACATAGATACTTACAAATTCCACAACTAATTTTTGATATGCCAACATATACTCACAACCCTTATTTAACCCAATGTCAATCAATTCTTTCGATGGCTCTTCTTTGTATGTTACCACCGATTTCAAGACATTCAAGGATGGTTTTTGTAAATTAAACAACTTCAAATATACAAAAATGAAACCTTGAGTCGTTATAAGGAAATATTAGCAATTACTCACAAAATTTGAAAACAACCTTTTTCTTCCTTATCATTCTGTTTTATGTGCCGAATGAGTTCCATATTATTTTCTTTTCTGCAAGAAAATACTTGAAAATTAATATTTAATGCTAAATTATTTATTTATATGTACAAAGTAAATCGTGATTACATACATTTGAAGTGTGTTGTTATTTAGATGGCTCCTCCTATGATGCAATTATGTCCATTTCTTTTACCATCTCCTTAAACACTTTCTTGGACATTCCTAATGGCATGTTTCGCATATCAACATGTTGATCATTTGGGATTTTCATAATCTTCGTGAAAAAAATAATAAACTATTTTTATAATGATATATGAAAACTAAATATAAAAAAATCGATATTAATAAATGAATGGTTGTTAATATATATATACTATATATATATATATATATATATAATATGTATATGTATGTATGTATGTATGTATGTATGTATGTATGTATGTATGTATGTATGTATGATTCTAGAAAATTATTTTATATAATTAGGAATATTACCTTTTGAATGATTTTTTTGTGGTTATATGTTTTTGCTATTGCAAGTCTGACATGTATCATTGACCATTGCTCTAGAAACGCTTCCTGTAGTTTAGATATAATTTGGTTCTTAGAATCATTGGATTGATTTTTGTATTGTAAGTGGAAAGTACATATATACGTTCGTTCCAATAGACACCTCATACTTATGTAAAAAAAATTCCCTTTTATTAATGTCCAACACCACTCCAGATGAGCTAAGGACCAGTTCATCGTCATTTACATGTTCTATTTTCTTTTCTTAGAAGGACATTGATCTTTTCCTCCGTTGTTTCTCCTTGTAGAACATTTTTTTGTGTAAATCAACGTATTATATTAGATCAAAATACATATATTACAAAAATTCTGCCTAAGCAGACAAAAGACAAACCTCCTACTAAGTGTTTGGTCAAAAAACAACCACAGAACCCCGGGGCACACCACGCAGGGTGGCAGAGGGATGGGGTTCGCCAAAATTAACATTGTTTCGACTAGGCTCCATACAGATCTGAGGGCAACTGTAGTTGTGCCCATAGCCAAAAACGACAGATCCACAATGAAACATTAAGAAAAACATCACGTAACCAAACATAACAGATAGCTAAGACTCAATACACATCCAGAACTATGTAATTCTTGGAGTTATCCTGCCCAGACGACGCCTTGGCCTTGCCCGCCTGAGATGGTGAAGGAAGAGTGCTCTGGTGGTCACCTTTGTGCCCCTCTGTCACTTCCCCAGCATTCCTGGCATCTTAATTAATAGTGTGCCACAAAATACTGATGAGGACCGTGAGTTTTTTTGAAACAATATCAAATTGTTGTTCTAGACTGCTTATCTTGAATTCCAAACACTCCAAAATTGCCATGTGTTCCTCTGTTGTAACCACAATTGTTTTTTGGGCTTACCGCACTTGGTTGGCGTAATCCCCTTGCATGCTGATGGCCTTAGCCAACATAGTCTTCATCCTCCACATCTCGGCTTGCATTCGCACATATTGAGTAGCTCGCATAGTGACTGTGCCAGGATCCTGCACCTAATCCATATCCTTCTCCACCTCCTGAGCTTCCAGATTCTTCTCCTCTTATGTCACGATGGCCTCCAACTCCTCGATTTTCCGCTTTTCTTTTTGTGAGGTGCGAGTCTCATAAGCTTCCCTGGCTCTTTTCAAGTCTCGGTTAGCCGAAGCATTTCGGCTCCCCTCACTCTCCATTGCCTTAACTGCACCCGACTAGTCGCTCTGTGCACTAAGGATTAGGGAGAAGGTATTCTGCTTGCAGCTCAAAGAAACAATGGCCTTTCTGATGACAGGGCTTACGATTAAATAGATGAAATTGAGAGAGTAACCGGGAATTTTCCGGCCTATCCCTTGTTGCTTGCATGTCTTTTCATCATTATTCTTGGTTGATGGTTTGTGTTTCTGGTGATGATCCGATGTCCCGCTCCTGCAGTCACCTTTCTTACTCTTCTCCATAGCGTTCCAGGTGTCCCATCTCCCGTATGGGCATCGGCGGCGCTCATTTTTTGGATCATAGTTCTGTTGGGCCTTATCTCCTCCTGCTTAAGCATTGAATGCTCCTGTCCAGTCCGTCCTTTGGTCTCTAGCAAGCCCTTAATTCTCCCCGCAGTACGCACGATTCTCATCATCATTTCGTTACGCCTGCAGAGATCACCACCTTTTTGATCCTACCTTTCATTCATCAAATCCTGCCTCGAGAGCAGGGTGCATTTATTTTTTAATTCCGGGCAGATGACGTCTTGCCAACATCTATCCAAAATGTTGGTGGGTTTCTCTATCCCAACATTTTCCAGATGGTCCGCTACTGCATTGGCCTTGCGGCGAACATCGTGAAACAAAAAACCTTTCAGCCACCCCAAGTGTTCTGCTATGTTTTCTGTCACTTTCACCAGTCACCAGTGCTGTGTGACCTTACTAGCCTTCGCTCCCGCATACATTCTTCTGGCTGCTGTAATTGCGAGCTGGGAATCCCCCTCAACTACTGCAGCTCCCGCTTGTAAATTTCTCAGAATTCTGAGACCCTGTTCCATTGCTGCGAACTCCATCTCATTGTTCGTTCCTTTCCCTAAGGCTCTACTGTAGATGTGCATAATTTCCCCTTCGCTATTCCTTATAATGCCACCAATGCCAGCCAGTCCTAGATTACCTCTCGATGCGCCATCGAAATTTAGCTTGAGGAAGCCTGATGGTGGCCGCTTCCAGATGCTTAGTGAGGTTCTGAGCTCCAGTTGGCGATTCACTACAGCCACATCTGCTCCATTATCCAGGTTAAATGCTTTCAATATTTGTAAGTCTCTGTTCGAAACTTTACTGTCTTTCTCTGTTTTGCTTTTAACAAGAACCAACTGTCTTATATTTTGTTTGATAATATCTATAGAGTAATTGATGTCCCTGGTTTCGTTTAAGAATACTCTTCTTTTCCGTTCTTTCCAGATTTCCATGTAATAAACCCTGGTATTATTTTCCAAATTATATTTACCCTTTGATTACTGGAGAAATTGCCTCTCCAATTCTCGATGGACTCCTGGATGGACTCTCTGGTTCTGTTCGTTTGCTACAGAGTGTTTTCCACCCAATTCCATAGTATGTTTGTCGTGTCGCATGCATTGAAGAGATGGTTCATAGTTTCCTCTTCCTTGTTGCACAAGGGACACCTTGAAGGGCTGCAAAAACCTTTCTTGCAGAGATTTTCCCAAGTCAAAGTTTTCCTGTGTATTAGGAGCTAGAGGAAAGTTCTAATTTTTGGCCAGAACTGGGAATCCCAGACCTTGCTGCTCCATGAAACCTTTTCAATATGCTCTGAGTTTTCGATACAGTTTCTGGCTTCTTTGAGTGTGAAATTGCCCCCACCTTGCTTTCCCCATATTAGTTGGTCGTTGTCATCCGCCTTCCTTATTCTTATTTTATTTAATATAGTTTGTAGGTTCCTAACATTGTTGTTTCCCTCAGTTGTGCTCTCTATTTCACTGATTGCCCAATTTCTCCATTCTTAGTCCCTGCTATTAGGAGTCCAATAGTGATGGACCGTTGTTTTCCCACGCTCTTGATAGTTTCTTTGCAGTTCTGCAAACTCTGGCCTTTCTAACTTAGGGAGTTGTTGCCAAGCATCCTCCCAGAAGAACATTAAACATATATGAATTAATAGATTTTTTGAAACATGTTATCTAATATTCTTAAGTATATTATTAAAAAAAAAAACTCATATCGAAAAGTATTTTTTCATTCACCTGAATCATCATTCTGCAATTTTTATATCCTACTTTTACGCTCTTATGCACTTAGATGAGAAATAATATTATTGACCTTGTTCATTTTCCAGCTCTACATGACACACACCAACCAATACGTATTATTTAAAGTTACATATAGCTCAAACATATTAATTTTGTAAAGAATTTACAAATAACTTGCTTTCTTTACTTTTTTTGATGTGCTATAACTGAAAGGACCCTAAAACAGATGTAAACACAGTACAGGGTTTTTTTGTTAATCATGAACTGTAATTATTTTCCTAAAATTAACTAACAGCACTGCTGAGGGTACTTACCTATGCCCTTGTGGTTGATGATGCCTCCAGCTCCCTGCTTCGGTTACCAAAAGACCGAATCCACCCAACCAAACTGAGCAGAACCTGGCTACTCAATCCAGTAAGCTTCTTAGTTGAAGCTGATTGTTCCCCCGTGCCCAGAACCTCAGAACAATTCGGGCTCAAACTGTGGATAATTTTCGTTTATGATGTTCTTCCTTCTTTAGTTTTCCTTTCGCTCCTCCTGTACCTTCTTCTATTCGGTGGTTTTTATTTGGTTTCTTGGCGGTGGCCCCTTTTTCCACCAGCAGCCCACCGCTTAGCCTTCTGGTGACACCTTCCATGTCACATATCCCCTCTAAATCTCTGTTATGGTCACATATATATATTTATTTCATTTATAATTTAATTAATTATATTTCTTTGATTTTAAAGTACCTTTAGTTTAATATTATAACATCATACTAAGTATCCTTTTTAATTAATTTCTTATATATTTTTAATCATTTTATTAATTTATTAATATAATTTTTTTTATTAATACTCTGAAATATATAATTTATATAGCCCTCTTTTAGTATTTACCCATTAATCATGATACATTAAGCAGTATGGGTGTTGATGGATGAGTAGAACCTCTATTCGAAGAAGTGTCATGATATTTAATACTTATAGTTAAATAAATACTAGTGCGGTGTATGCGACACATGCATATGTAGCTATCATATGCATGCATCGTATGCCTGCTATTATTCTTGTGTTCTCTATATTTATAGATAGGTAATTACAATAACTGTGTCGAATAGTTTTTTGTTACTTTGGACCTTCTGAGACATTTTTATCAATACAAAACCTATAGTATTCAATATAGAAGTAATTAAATATATTTTACAAATAAATAAATAAAAAATCAGCCAAAAAAACTCTGGTAATTGATGTGCTTATCTAAATAAACTCACCGATGTGTTGATAACATTAAACACACCAAGCGTTTAATTGTTTAGATGCACCGTCATGGAAATTAATTTTTAAAAATAATTTTAAATTATTATGGTGTGATTTGTAAGGATAAATGCACCGAAATGTTTTAACGGTGCTATTTGGAAGATGTGTGTTGGTGTGTTATATTACACTGAGAGCAATGATTAACATACTAGATAGAATATAGAGTGTTCTAATATGTCGATGCATTTTATTACATAGGGAGCACTATTGTGTAATATTACAAAGGGCGCACCATGGAACATATAGTCATTTGAAAAAAAAATAGAGACGGTTGATAAGGTTTGGACTTAATTCAATAATTGATTCCCCTACTTTCTATGTCAAACACCTTATATATAGTAAGTACTCAAACCCATTAAATCTAAAATTCCTAAATTGAAAAACCCTAATTGTGAAGTGGTAGAGGAAGTTAAACCCTAAGGTGAAATTTTGCAGGAAGAAGCAAGGGTTTAAGATAATTATTGATTTTTTTTTTTTTTGTCTGAATTTTAATTAAACTTAAGTAGGAAAGCATACCGTAAAAAATTTTACTAGTAAAATCTATAGTATTTTTTTTATTATACAGGGTTTTTAATATTTTTTTTTAATTGTGAATAAATCTAACATAAATGGTAAAATATTTTAACAATAAAGTTTAAGATTTTTGTTATCTAGGGTTTTGAGTGAATCACCTTCCCTTTCAACTTCTCATCTTTCAGTGAATCCAAAATATTTTTCAGCTCGACTGTGCTCTCAATATGTCTCTCTTGCAAATGATCTCTCTTTTAATTAAACCCTAACAAAAAATTGTGAAATTTCTTACTAGCAAAATAAACAATAAAATTTAAAATATTTACTATGCAGGTTCTTAACTGAATCATTATGTCATATTTTCATGTAGTCTAGTCCTAGAGAAGGAATTTATACCTATAAAATGTTGAACTTTGTAAGGAGACTCTACACCTTCACCTTGGACTTTAACCAAAAATCTACCAAAGCTATTTTACCAAACGACATGCCCTGTAGCCAAATCCAACATCCTTGGTAAGGAAAAAAATGTAATTGAAACCATATTGTGAGGGCTACTACCATATCTTAAAAACTATAAGCATAAAATTTTGAATTTGCATTGAATGGATTAAAAGCATGCAAAACAATATCATGCAGATATTCAACATTACAAGAACAAAACAGAAGGGGAAAATCAAGGTTGAGGCCCCCAATCCATTAAGGATGGGTTGATTTGCACATTGGGAGATGAAGATATTTTGTAAGGTACGAGTTGAATCTGTTCCAAATTCTCATTCTTAATATATGGATTTTGATTTCAATGATATGATGGTGAAGGAAAACATGAAATTGTAGTCCTTCCATCTATTAATCTAAATATGACATTCTTTGTCAATTTGAATTTTTCTTACACCATATTCTCATTGGATTGAATGGCGTGTCCAAAATTTAATTTATTTAGTTTGTTTCTAGTGGCATCCTCCTAGGAATATTTGTTGAATTTCCATGATCTTGGGTCTAGGATATAATCTTAAAATCTCTGACACTACCAAACCAAAAATCTCAACGATACTACTTTGCACAGAGGAATATAAACAACAGTAAATCACGCATGCACATAATATATACAACTTTTTACATTTTTCAATCCAACTTCATTATATTAAACAACATATAGTACAACAGTCTAGGGCTCCCATACGAGGGATAATGGACCTCATACATCCACTAGTACAAGATACAAAACAAGATACTTTGACCATATGGCTATAGCATTCTCTCTTAGCTCCTCTTGGTCGTACCCTATGCCTACCCGGTCCTTCGGCTCTCGATCTATAGCTCCTGCCTCTACCAATGCTCCAAGTCCATCTAGCCACTAAACCTTAGCTTTCAATATACTCTCTAGTTGATCGTTTGTCCATCAACACATCAAGACTCATGTCAATTTGTTCACAGCTCAACTTGTGAAAAACTCCTAACTACCCATTGTTGCTCCTCAACTACTTAGGGACTTCAACCCACTATGGTTTTCCTGGGCTGCTTCGATGAAGACCAACATAGGGCACCGAGGGCTGCCACCTATCGCTGCAAGATGTCCATCTCCCACAATGAACACGGTCTAGGAAGACTTCCCATCGTCTGTTGTAGAATTCCTTCTCCACACACAAGTCTTAGGGCTCCACAAACTGCTCTTGGTTGATCAGACCCTTGAGCTCAACAACTGCCTTTCTCGCAACTAGCTTTCTCCATCAAGGTTTTTCTCACCAGGCTCCAACTTGGACACTATCATGCTGTTCTCTAGCAGACCATAAGTGCCCAATCACGTCCACACTTGGTCCACTCTCATGCTTCCCTCCAACAATCCATGAGTGACCAATTCCACGTTGTAGCATCTGCACCTATTTAGGGCATCCTCACACCTAGGAGACCCTTACACACAACTGCCCACAAACTTCTCATCAACTCCTTGTTGCTCTACAATAAAGGAGTTATTGTAAAATTCTAGGCACCAATCTTCACTGCGGAAACTGCCCACTAGTTAGGGCTTCTAACATGCCACATGAGCCCTACATCCTTGGCTTCCATAGGATGCAACAACTCTGTCCACACCAGGACACCTACATCACTCCATGGCGAGATCTGATCCTAGTTGGAGCTACTTCATGCCCAAGGCAACTCCAAAAAATGGCTCCCAACAACCTACAATGTAGACTGATCCAAATTGATCCTTCAAACATGGATCCAACACACATTCCCACATTGTTGCAATATTGTTGTACTATTGTCCTAGTTATGGCACATGCATGTTGCAACTTCCCTTCATAAACTGACTTGACAACCCTCTCTTTGTTGCAACCTAGGCCAGGATGTACACCTTCTTTGTGGGTTGTTGTTCTAGGCAATTAGCAGCCCTTAACAACCCAACTTTAGGATTGTTTTGGGAGGCTATGTCTATGGCCTACCTCAATTGGTCACAGCTCTCCTGCATCCCACCAAAATAACCCCCATACTGGCCCTAAAATAGTCTGCAATACTCCCAATAGCATCAACCTTCCTCCAAGGGACCTCAGCCCCTCTACCATCAACTTAGACATTGAAAACAACAAGCTCAGACCCTTAAGACCATCCATCCTTCCATGATATTCCTTCATCCTTATTGTTGTAGCTAGGCCACAAGATAATCCTCCTCTAACAAGTCTTTCTTTTGAGAATGCGCCGCACAAATGGATGCATTAATGCCTCTACATCACCCTATATTTATACATAAATGAGGGGCTCCTTTCAACGTCACTCTAGGGCTATCCAACTTGTCAATAGGCTTATTTAACCCAAGTCGACCTTGACACATATGTTGTAAAACCACTCATGACCTTCAAAAAATCATAACTCCATTTCTACAACTCGGAATCGAATGATTCTCACTATGTTAGATCCTTCTTGCTGAGATCTATCATCCTCATCCATCACATGTCTAAATCTCGTCACGGTTTTCCCATACATCTATGGGCACAAAAACCAAGGCTTGGGTTCTAAGCCCACAAGCCTACTTGTGGCACTTTGACCTCCAACCCCCGAACACTAGGACTTGGATTACCTCCCAAGCTACACAAAAAACCAACAATATTTCCCATTTTTTTATTTTAAGTCTTGAAACCAAACCGTGTGCATGGAAAACACAAAGCTTGAGAATCTCTACATATATGCTTACTCTTTGCAAAAATTTTGTGTATATCATTGTATTATCCCTATTTCTCATGAATATCATCTAAAGTGGGATTAGCTCTAGCGCTGATATGATCTCCACATGTATTAAACTCTAAATAGTCCTACATATTATTTTTCCTAGAGAGAAACTAACCTCTAGCAAAGTGACCTTTGATAGGGTGGGTGTTAAACCCCTATACTACTAGTGTAACCCCTTATTGTTATTAGTACAACCCCCTTATTATATTGATGTACCCATTTAGTGCCCATATTGTTACTATTGTGCCCCATATAAGCCCACTA
>APFE030961839.1:0-19643 GCA_000404065.3 Pinus taeda
GAACCATGTGATGAGTTTATCTTCAAACCAAGGAGACCCCTCACAAGAAAGCAAGCAAGGGAAGCTGAGAAACTGCCCTAAACAGAGGATGCAGAGGAAATCAAGAAAAAAGGTTCAAATAGAAAAGTCATCATTTCCCAAGGAGGAAATATTATATCTACAAAGGACCAATTGGAGGCACCTGGAAGTGAAATTCCTAAGATGAAGAGTGCCAGAGCTGAAATCAAAGCCATGGAAAAGGAGGTTGCAAAATTGAAGGCACAGCTAAATAAATTAGCTGCTAAATGAAATTGCTGATTCTGAGTAAGGTGTTGTTCTAAAGTTTTGTAAAATTTTGCTTAAGTTCATTATTTTGAAGGCATGTAAACCTGGCTATATATATATCCAAGGTAAAAAGGAATTTTGAAATCAGGTGGCAGAGCAGTTAAAATCGTAGAGAGAATTGAAATTGTCTAAAACAATTTCGCAGTTTCGCAGCGCGCTGCGAAACTGCTGTAGCTGTTGTTTTAAAAACATAGGCAAACAGTTTGATGAAATATTCAGAAATTGGTAAAGAAAACACCTAGGTGACTTGAAAGGGATCAAAGGAATCTGCCACAGCCATTCAACATATGCCAGGTGTACCTTTAGTAAAAGGTAAAATATTTTAAGCTAAGTTTGGAATTTTTGGTTATAAAGCCACTTTATTCTCGGTGATTAGGGTTTGAAGGGAGCTGCATACGAAAAGTTTTGGTTGGCACACCTGTACATCAAAGAAGCCTCCAGCATATCAGGAACGTGGTAATGCCATATATTATCCGGTTATTAAAGAATTAAAGGACCTACTGCTGCATACTCGGTGATGCTAGGTAATGGAGGACTAGAACCGAAAGTTTAGGGATATTCTCAGCCAACATGGATCGGATCAAAGCCTTCAGTATCCAAAGCCAACATGGAACATTAATTTCTCATCTCATGCTATCTCAACAAAATGAAAAGGAAACCAGGTGTCAAAGCTGCAAGGAGGAATCTTTCTACGAAGGAGATAGAGTTAGAGTTATAATTAGATTAGAACTCTTTAGAACTTCTGTTAGTAGTTGTTGTATTAAATAAGTTTGTTAAAAACAGATAAGGGTCATTAGTGACAGTCATCGAGCTCCCCTCATGCTGGAGGAGGAAGCTCCAAGTAGTTAGAGTTATGTTTCTATATATAGTTGAAAAATCTATGTAACAAGGGTTGGATATTTTGAAAAAACAGAGTATTGCTTTGGCTTGTATAAAAACTCAGTTTGGTAATATAATTTGCTGCTTATCTTCTCAGGATTCTTTTAGTGTTTCAAATGCTCAATATATGTGGTTTTGTTTTATGTTATATGTTTTTACAGTTGTATGAATACACAATCACTCAGAATTCACTTATGCTGCTCTGACTTCCTGTGTGTATTTGTAAGCTGAGGTTCCTATGTGATGATGTTTTGAGTATTTAAACATTACATGCCCTGACTTCTATGCATGAGCAATGTTATAGTTTACTAAATATGATCAACTCCATAAGCCCAATGGAAGTCTTTGTAATGTCTGTCCAGCCAACATGTTTATTAAATGTACTTCACAAGAGTTAGCCCTCTTATTAACAATCAAAATCAATAACTATTCTTGAGAGAGCCCTCTCAGGCTAGGGAGGCTAATCCTTAGCCAAAAGATTGGTCTGAAATAGTTACACAGAGTCTACCTGATCAGCAGCCCCTCAGTGCTGGATTTTGTGATAACAGGAGTATTCACTGTTCATGAAAATCTTAGCTAGCGCAGATATTGTCTACAATCACTAGACATGAAGATTGGCTCTCTCTCTGTTAAGGACCAAGATTTAAAACATTATTTCCAATGATGATCTGGGGCCATGCCCTACACTATCTATATAGTCTTTTCTTGATTGCTTGATTTTGTTTTTATGTTTTTGTCATGTAAATCAATGTTGTGTGTCAACGTGTTTTTTGGCTTCTTTGTGCGTGACTAAATTAAAAGAGAACCTTGTGACACTTCAACATTTGGCTAAACTTCGGTCCATCTTCCTTGTGTTGGTTATATCTTTTGGTTGATGAAATTCCGACGGAAGATATGATTCATCCGTAAGGAGAGTTTTGATTAAACCATGAACATGTGTCTATTCATAAAACCTTATGCCCACACTCGTTTCTTATGTTTGGTGTCTTCATGCTTATCCAATTAGTAAATGAGGAGAAGGGAAAAAATACAAATGAGAAAACCTATATCATAGGTCTCTATATGCTTCTATGAAGTAAAAACCTCTCCTTCTCTCAATAAGACATGATCCCTCTTCTACCCATAAATGAATAAGTGTCAATGCATATTCCTATACATAAATAAATAAAGGCGAAAAAAGAGAAAGGATTCCTGTGCAGAGAGGTGAAGAAACAAAATCCGTCAGGGAACTAACCAAGCTCGCTAGCAGTGGAGAAATTTTTGTGTTCCTATAGTGACTCCGCCAGGGAACTATCTAAGCCTACTGGCAACAGAGAAACACTAGAGATGAAAAATCAGACTCCGAAATCTTAAGCTTGCAAACTTCACTACCCTTCCCAACTCGAAACATTGTGAATTTGTTGAATCTTATGTTGTCTTCAACTGAGGAGGTATGAAGGGGAACATTTTTTTCATGGGGTAACTGGGGAGACCAAAGTAATCTACAAGATGAATCAATACTCCCCAAATAACCAAGACCCTACACAAAAGAGTTAGCTAAGGCACAAAAGCTAGAATTTTACCAGTGTGTCACCAAGTGTTGTCGTTGCAACAACACCCTCCAAAATTTTTGCCTACACTCAATTTTAGAGCCTTCCTTTATCTTGTAAATTGTCATCACAAAAATTGAAACTCATTCCATGTCTTTTCTTGAAGTATTTTTTTCCCTTTTGCAAGATAGGAAAAATGTCATATTTTCGCATGTTAGTTGTCACACAACGTGTATAAGCATGTTTTGGTGGTTTCAAGGGGCTAGCTTTGTGTAAATGAGTTAATCTAACCATGTAAACACCTCTCACACGCATTTCCAAAGTTTCAAGCATTGTTGCAGAAGTGTTGTCAAGGTAGTCGCAAAGTGTATCTTTAGTGTCGCACTTGTCGTAAGTTTTTGTAAAGTTGTTGCACTAAGGGAAATGCATTGTTCATGTGTCTTGGATGATATATGTTGTTGTTTATTCAAGTATTCTAAGTGTATTATCACAGTCAACGTCTTATCACTGTTCACATCAGCCTCATCAGTCCCACACTTACACAATTTTTGAAAAGCTTCCCGAGCAAGAAACCTAGCCTCACTCAACCTCCCTAAAATGTGCATTGTGCAGTCTCAGCCCTCTAGTTGTGACCTTGGCTCTCAACACCACGCAATGTGCAGTTCCTACCTTCCAGGGCTGCTACACTACATAGTTCCAGTGCTCAAGCCCCGACCTTGGCTTATAGAATTGTGTAATCCATATTCCCATCCTAGCCTTAATTGTACATTGCTCAATCTCTAACATCAATCTCATACCTTGAGAACCTAAGCTACAAAGTTTTGCAATGGAACATCCTCCTCTATCTCCTAGAACTGCGCAATGTGTTGATCCAGTGCCCATCTCCTCAACCTATCACACTAACCTCTAGAATTGCACAGTTTTCTTCCTCTGTCTAACCTAGACTATGCATTATGCAGTCTCAAGGCTCAAGGTTCACCTCTAACTACTTGAGTTGCACAATTGCGCAATCATTAAGCCCCTCTCCTAGCTTGTCACCTAGTTCTGGCTCAACGTTTCACCCATTTCTCCTCAAAATAACTGGATTCAATGGATCATTGTATGAGAGACATACCAATTCTTTTGAGGAGCAAGGAATGGCTCCAATGCTCCATTATTGGAGCCAATGGTGTTCATTGTATACATGTGTCTTGGAAATTTTACTTAATATAAGAAGCCTTATGCCCAACATGCTCTTAATGCATGGATTATGTATATTTGTAATACTATTTATTGAATGTTTGTAATTCATGTTTTCTTTCATATGTTCTAAAGTAGTTGAACTATTTCGGTTATTTTGGTACTTATCATATTGAGAACGTGTTGTAATTTTTATTGTCGTTGTCACTGATGAGCCTCAGTATTGCAACAAGAATGTCGTAACTCCCAAGGCTACCAAATTTAATTATCAACCCATGGTTTGTACAAAATTAAGGGGTGTCGACACTATATGTGTAGCATACAATGTGTCCTTTCTTTGCTATCATGATGTAATGGAGTGCATGTAATGAAATTAAATCCTAACTAGTTGCAAAAATGGAAATGCTTGAAATGGAAACCTTAAGCTATTGCAAGAAAGAAAATACAAGGAAAAACTATTCTAATTGCATAAAGTAAAGATAATTAACTGAATATCAATCATTACATTTTAATTAGTTTAGATCCATTGGCAGAGTTCATTGGATGTGGCAATCAAGAAAATCATTATTGTATTATCCAATTCATAAATTTGTCCATTAACCCAATTCGTTGAGATGTTTTGCATGGGTAAAAAGGCAAGTCATAAGTGGTGTCTATTCCTCCTCAACCATTTATTTAGAGCCTAGGGGTCATGATTCAACCCTAAGCGAAAAAAACCAACATTTTTGAGCGAATATGGGCAAGTATATACATGTTGGAAGAGTACTACAGGAAGCAGGTTTGCTACAGGAAGATATAATCCACTAAATGACTAGGAAAATCAAATCCAAATTCAATGGGAAAGTTTTTATTATTTAATAGGATGTCTTAGGTCACCATTCCAAGTGGGATCACTCAAAAATACCCCTGTTATCACATGCTAAAAAATAGCAAACAAATACTAGTCTAAAATCTAGAAATTTGAGAACTAATGAGCTAGTTAATCTATCAATTGCCTAACCTAATAAAGTGTGAATGAAAGGGTAATTTTTTATATTAATTGGAATGTTTTTATGATCTAATTCAAGTGGAATCAACTCAATTGAAGCTTGTTAGCGTGTTCTAAAAAATAGCATAAATTTACTACTATTTGCCACAAGGAACTTCTAGAAATTTAGATTTGGGAATAAACAAACTAATCCAAGTAGCTCAATGATTAATATGACCTTAAAAAGTTGTTCAAAGGATGAAATCATGCCTTTGATCCTGAAAAATAACTTACTTCAACCATTTAACCCAATCTGACAACAAGAAATCATCAATACTAAATGCATAAATAGAAAAAGACAAGAACAAGAGATGCATGTGAATAAGAAGTGAAAGGAAGAAAAGTAAATGATACAAAAGGGCTCTAAGGATCCTGGGATGGAAAAGCCCAAGTAAAATCAGAGTCCTATGAAGGAGACCAATATTAGAAGCTGAACATGACACCAATCTTCATTATTTCCATCAATACAATTACATGCCTACAAGAAATGAAAGTGGAGCTACAAAAATATGAGTTCTCTCCACAAGAAGACTAATAAAAAACAAACCCCTAAAGGAAAATTCGACTTGGTACTTATAAAAAATGATTAGTAATCATTACCCATGAAAGAAGGAAGATTTCCCTTCCAAAATCCCTCAAATAGTGGATCTGGTTCCCAACACTAGGAATCTGCATTAAATGACAGGGAACACATTCCTAGATTTTATCAATCATTGGAGCTCCAGAATCTATGCAATAATTTCATAATATCTTGTTGATTTATTATCCAATATTGATCCTCCCATAGTATGGAGAAAGTCCCTAAATTATCTCCTCCTCCAAATCTCCATAATCTACCCAATATTCTCACAATATTCTACAAAAATAAATAATATTAGGCATGAATATGCAATTATCCATAAACCTTCCTAATGAACATATTAAAGATAAAAAAACATTATTAAGTGTAGAATGAGAGGTTTAATATAGCCTTCATGTGCCTAAGAAAGGTTAGATGGACCTTAATTTATGTCTAATTTGGAAGCCCATCACACACCCCTCCTGAAACTATTGCTCATCCTCTGAGCAACCTATTCATCTTGCTCGCCTTGTTGTTCTTCATGTATGTTGACATGTGTCATGATTTTTTTTCTTCTAGCCTATTTGATTCTCTTTCTATTGCTCTTCTTTCTATTTCATTTTTCTATCTCAGTTTCCCAAAGAAGCCATACTGTAGGTTAAGGTGCTTCTTTCCCTCAGGTGGTTCTTCAACTGTAATGAGATGCACACAACTTGAATCATATAGAAACTAAAATATGCATGCCAAGAGGTGGTGGGTCCAACTTTTATTTATTTTGTTTATTTATATATTTATTTTTCTTTGATCTTCTTTTTTTCATTTTTTCATTATTTTTTCTCTATTTTTTTCAACTTTTCTCTATTTTTTTATTACATGCAAAATAAACTCAAAGTGCTTTGAGTTAATTGGGTTAGCCCTCACCTACTCCTTCACACTCCTTGTCTTCCATCATGACTAAATGATTACATCCCACTTTGTCAAGTCCTTTTCACTTTTCTCTTGTCTTCTTTGTGATGTGCAAGTGTCTTGGTGGAAAAGTGAAGTTAATTGCTAGATAAGGTTGAGGTTGCTCTACTACAAATCTTGGCTATAAAAACATTTTCCTTCATACACTTGAAATATTTGTCAAGCTAAAATAAGTTCGTAAGAAAGGTTTAAAGGATTGCATACTTGAGCCTTACCCTTGATGTGTTTTTGTAGGTGAAATTGAGGTTGTTGATATGAATGTTGAAGTTTCCTTTGGTGGTCTTGAGGTCGTTGCTAGTGATCTTGAAGTTGCATGTGATAATATGTTGGAGGTCCTATTGTTGATATCCTTGAATCTGGAGGTCTCCTAAGTTTTTTGTTGTTGTTGTTGATGCTTCACATCCTTGGCTGAAATGTTGTTGTTGTTGATGCTTCACATCCTTGGCTGAAATGTTGTTGCTGAGCTTCATAACATGATGATTTCAGAGGTGTTGTCTTTCTTTGTTTGTTGATGCATAGGTCTTCATAGCATGATGCTTTTTTTGACTAATGTAATCTTTTTTATGTGCAAGCCTCTTTTTGGTGTTCAATATGTTGTTTTTGGAGTTTATGGATGCCAACCCACATTCTAAACCTCTGTCTTCCAGCTACTTTGAGCAAGTTGTCTTAGTCAAATCCGACCTTCTTGGAGTGTTGGGCTTGGCCATGGGTGATGTTAACCTTCCCCACACTTTTCACAACTATCATACATGCTTCCAACACTTCACATCACCATTATTTTCCTCCTATACCCCTCAACCAACTTCCTATAGCAGTATAGGGAATCTTGTAGCAACATCTTGTAGCCAACTTGTAGCATACTTGTTTTGCCCATATCTCCCAAATGGTATACTAGATCGACCTGAAATCTTATGAGAATGTTTCCATCATCCTTATGCACCTCCCCATAAAAAAATATTGGCTAATGGATGCACGGATTTTGAGAAAAAATAAAAATGGTTTTAGGTGATGGGGGTCGATTTCTCGAAAACAGTACATTGGAATTTACTAAAATTGCTTAGGCATGTTACCATCATCCATATGCATATCCCCATGAAACATATTATAAAATGGATCCCAATGGATGAACCAGAATTTTCCGAAATTTATTGGGCATGCTAGTATCATCCATAGACATCCCACCCTGAAACAACTTGTCAAATGAATGCAGCATTTTCAAGATATGACAAAAATAATTTTATGCTCTGCGTATTTTTAGTTCATGTAGTAAAACAGAGCCTTCCTATAGCATTTTAGGACAACAATTAAAATGAGTGGTAAAAGCTTAGGAATGATGAGTGGATGGTGGAAATAGATGAGGGTGATGAATTAGCATGGCCTTGCTCCTTTTGTAGCTTTTGAGTAGAGGAGAAAGCCAAGTTTGACTTCCTTTGACTATCCTTTTGATCAACTTTTCTTTTGGTGGCTAACTTGTTTTTGTTGATTGCAGAGGTTGGAGAGCACCTACATTCATGAGAGAGAGATACATGGAGAAAATATTTTTTATTATTTTTTTTCTTTTTTCCTTCTAGGCCTGCTAGCAACCTCAATGAGGTTTTCAACTAGTAGGTTTTCCTAGGTGCCTCAAAAGAGGTTTTCAAATAGGATCTTTTATTTTTCTCCCTTTCTCTTTTTTCCCAACCCATTGACCACCTCATGGAGGTTTTCAATCAATGAGGCAATCTCAGGCACCTCAAAGGAGGTTTTCACCTGAGATTTTATTTTTTTCTCTTATTTTCATTTTTTCATTTTTTGATATCCTACTCTACTTGAAAAACAAAATATCTTTCAAGTATAAGAATACTTTCAATGGAGTCATGTGCACATCAAGATGACAGATAAACTGATGTGTAGGCTTGAAATATATGCTTTGACATGTACCTGAATTTCAGAGACCAAATTCTTCGATTGAGATGAGATCAAGAATTGTTGAAGAAGAGTGTGTGGCTGCAAATTGTTGATTGTCTGGAACCATATTTCAATATAGTTTTGATGCCCCTAATCCACTTATTGATTTGGATCATATTGGATGTCTTCTTCTTCCATGAAGTTCAGATCTGCTTCTTTTTTCTCATTATTCTCTTGAACACATGGAGGATCTGATGGTAAACATGAGGGAAATTTCTCAATATTTGATTTTGATTGATGCTCTTCATCAAGTGCAAGCCACGATTCTTTGATCTTCTCATTTAAATCTTCTTTTTCTGAATGTTGTCCTTCAATGACATCAACATAATATCTTTTTTGCAATTCTCTTCTTGAGCCAAGATGAATATCATTGAGATCAAGAGGAGATGTTTGGAAGTGTTGTGCCTCAACATTGTAAGTGGGTTGAGCTACTTCCTTGTGTGGGTTTGGAAGTGGTGGTATAGGTAGTTGAGTGGGAATGGATCTTTGAGATGGAGTGGTTGGGGTTGTAGTTGTGGTGGAGAAAAATGGTAGGGATAGAATGGATTTGGGTATGGAGGATATTGAGGAAAATATTTAGGATATTGTGGATGACTCCCATAAATTCCTCACCAACTTTGTTACAAATATTGGTTTTGGGGTTGAGATGGCCAAGGTTGCGAAGGAAAGGGCATGTTCCAATTAATTTGAGATGGACATGCATAAGCTTGAAATTGTGAATTATGTTCTTGCATCATATCAGGTTAAATAGGCTTTCATGGTCCTCTTGGAGCTACATAACATAGCTACATTGGCAATTGACTTGCTCCATTGTCCTCTTGGTAAACTTTCTTCAACCTCGGTAATGAGGGGAAATATTTAACATCATGTGATTTTGTATGGACAACACAAATATCAACATCTTCTTTTTGTTCATTTTATGTTCTTAACATTTCTAGTTGTTCACTTAGATTGCTAAGAATTTGTGTTTTAACATTATCAAGCAAATCTCCAAGTTAAGGTTGACTTATCGATCTTGATGTTGATTGAATTACTCTTGCCCTTCCTCTTGATATGTGTTTGCATGTTTCACAAATTTCTTCAAATGATAATTGGTATACATCACCTCTACTCGTGAGATCAAGGAGATCAATCCATTCATCCCTAATTGTTCTAAGTAAGAGAGTTTTTAGTTTGTCGGATCCTAAATGATTTAGTTTTTCCCTCTTAACATTATACATGAACTTATCTATTAGATCCTCAAGGCTCTTTTCTTCATTTTGATTCATTCTAAAGATTTATTCTTTAAGATCATGATCTTTATATTTTTCTAGAATTATGTTTTGCATATCATTCCATGATCTTATTGAATTAGTACCTAAACTCATGATACATTTAAGAGCTATATCTTCAATGTTGCTGGAAACAATCTCAAGTTTTTAGTGTTTAATAAGTAACCATAATACCTACAAACAATTTCAAATTCAAAGAAAAAGTTTCCAGATCCTTTGACCTTAGACCATGAAAGTTTGGAAGAAAATATGGATTGATTTTCTTCATGTGCACACTAACATAAGTACCTTGAATGGGAAATCCAAGAGGATCTTCTTAATTTTCATCATCTCCATCCATTTCTTCTACCTTCTCTGTCACCTCTTATTTTTCTACATGTAAAAATGAATGGTGATATGGCTCTTACTGCACCACGTGATCAAATGGGGGGGTTGGTGTTGGAGAGTTTTTTTTTTTTTAATAAGAATGCTAATGAAATGCAATTTTCTATTCTTGAAATGAAATACACCTAATGCAATTTTTTTGTTTTTTTTCAGAAAGTAAAAAGAAATGAATCAATTAGGGAAGAAAACAATGCATACTTTGACACCTCCCCGACAACGATGCTAAAAAGTGATGAGCCTCAATACTGCGACAAGAAAGTTTCAACTCCCAAGGCTGCCAAATTTAATTATCAACCCAAGGTTTGTACAAACTTAAGAGGTATCTACACTATATGTGCAACACACAATGTCTCCTTCCTTTGCTACCATGATGTAATGGAGTGCCTGTAATGAAATCAAATCTTAACTAGTTGCAGAAATGGAAATGCTCAAAATGGAAGCCTTAACCTATTGCAAGAAAGAATATACAAGGAAAAACTATTCTAATTTCATAAATTAAATATCATTAATTAAATATCAATCATTAAATTTAAAAGAGTTTATATCCATTAACAAAGTCCATTTGATGTGGCGATCAAGAAAATCATTACTATATTATACAATTCATAAATTTGTCCATTAACCCAATTCACTGAGATGTTTTGCTTGGGTAAAAAATTAAGTCCTAAGTGGTGTTTATTCCTCCTCAACCATTTATTTAGATCCCAGGGTCATGATTCAACCCTAAGGGATAAAAACCAACATTTTCTAGCAAATATGGGCAAGTATATACACGCTGGAAGAGTGCTACAAGAATTTGCTACAAGAAACAGGTTTGCTACAGAAAGATATAATTCACCGAATTACCAAGAAAATCAAATGGATTTTTTTTATTGACTAGGATTTATTAGGTCTCCATTCCAAGTGGAATCACTCAAAAATACCCTTGTTAACACATGCTAAAAAATAGCAGAAAATTACTAGTCTAAAATCTGGAAATTCGAGAACTAGTGAGCTAGTTAATATGTCAAATTCCTAACCTAATCAAGTGCGAATGAAATGGGGTAAATTTTGTTATTAACTGGAATTTTTTTTGACCTAATGCAAGTGGAATCAACTTGATTGAATCTTGTTAGTGTGTTCTAAAAAATAGCAGAAATTTACTACTATTTACCACAAGGGACTTCCAGAAATTTGGATTTGGGAATAAGCAAACTAATCCAAGCATGTCAGTGATTATGATGACATTCAAAAATTGTTCAAAGGATCAAATAATGCCTTTGATCCTAAAAAAGAAAATACTTCAACCATTTAACCCAATCCTATAACAAGAAATCATCAATACTAAATGCAGAAATAGAAAAAGACAAGAACAAGAGATGCTTGTGAATAAGAAGTGAAAGGAAGAAAAGTAAATGATACAAAAGGGCTCTGAGGATCCTGGGATGGCCAAGCCCAAGGAAACTCAGAGTCCTATGAAGGAGACCAATATTTAGAAGCTGAACATGGCACCAATCTTCATTATTTCCATCAATACAATTACATCCCTGCAAGAAATGAAAGTGGAGATGCAAAAAATATGAGTTCTCTCCACAAGAAGACTAATAAAAAGATCAAACCCTAGAGGAAAATTAGATTTAGTACTTATACAAAATGATTAGGAAGCATTCCCCATGAAAAGAGGAATCTTTCCCCTCCAAAATCCCTCAAATAATGGATTTGGTACCTGTTTACGATGTTGGACCCACCAACATTTAGGGGATCCTTGCGGTATGAAGTCCCAACTAGACCTCACACCATTTTGTGCAGGAGTCCCATCCAGTATGATGGCCGAGTTTCCATTATCTTAAATGTTTGCCTTAGCTCTTACTTTTCAGCACATGAGAGTGGTATGCTTTGTCCTCGAGGTTCGCGTGTCTGGTGATTGTTAGTGTTACTTGTGTTAAGGTTCTTTCACCACAAAGGGAGAGGGTGGAGGTGAGTCTCTAGTCAAAATGGAATAAATCCAAACTTTGTCAGAGACACACAACACAATAGGACATGCACAGCTTCCAAAGGAGCAGTCCACACGGATGCGACAGTTTCAACACAGAAGAGGAGATAGCACGTACAACACCCAGCAGGGTAGTTCCCATGAGTGCGACAGTGGTTATAACAATTTTATGGGAAAGGTTTTGTCTGGTGTCCAGTGAGGCAATCCACGTGGGTAGGACAACGTTAACAACTTATACAACACATTTTCATCAATATATATGTATTAGAGAAACTGAAAGAATTCAATTGTTTAACACATGTTAAAGCAAAATGCGTTACAAGTGTTCAATATTAGTCTTACAAACAATTAAAATACATGTGTGAAAACATGCTCGTCTGTTATCGGGCTTTTGAATTAAGTGAAATTTCCAAGACTCATCACTACACCATACATCACTAACCCTGTGAAAGGGGCATTGGAGCCACTTCTCGGCACTCAAAGAAAAGACTACAGACTCTCAAGGCTATGTGGGAGGAGCCAAGGTGAAAATTCATTTGCATGTACAAATGAGGGGGTATTTATAGCCAAGGGTAAAACTGGCCCTTGTGACTGTTCGACTTCCCTCATGATTGTTTGACTTATTTGACTCTTCATCTTTGCATGACTCTTCATATGACATGTGGGTCTCTTGGACTTCCACGTTACATTACATTGATTTACACAGTATGTCCCACAGTAGTGATGTGGCTGCTATGACTCATGACACGACTCAACACGATAGTGTTGGTATGTTCATGTTGCTTCTGTTGTCCATGTCGAATTGCAGTGCTATTGAGTGATGGATGTGCTCTTGGTGTATCACAGCTTCACCTCTACATGGCAAGGTGTGCAGAGTCTTAGATGGGCTTGGTGTTTGCTTGATGTTGCATGTGCACATTGCTCACTTGCTTGTGCTTTGGCATGCTTCAAATGTTCATCTGTTCGTGAAAAATTTGCCTTGCATGCATCGTCCATTCACAAAAAATTCCCCTCGCATGCATCATTCATTCATCCATTTTCGAACACATCTCCTTACATTTTCTCTCCTTGTTCATCATGTCCATCATCGTGTCATGTCTTATCCATGTACCTATATCTGTAATCACTCATGATGAGACGAGATCAAATCCTTAAACCTCCTAGTCTACCATGATGCATTGTCATCTTATTTCGGATGTAGGTGATCGAGAGAGAGGACAAGGCTATGAAACTGTGCAAGGCAAGTTTCTAGCTGGGATGCGAGCTCTGGGCACTGTTGGTGAAAATATTGCAGAAGTCATTGGGAGGCTGAGATGGACAATCTAGATCGAGTGACTATCTGTGAGGTCTAACTCAACTGGAGGGCATATCTGCGCAATTCCTGGGGGGAAGCAGTGCTGGCAACAGAGGAGCTTGGCAGGAAAAACTGTGCAATTCCTGGAGGGAAATAGCAGTGGGTTGTAGAGGGGATTGGTATTAAAAACTATGCAATTCCTGGAGGGAGCTGGTAGCGGGCTGCAAGAGGCTTGCCATGAAAAATTGCACATTTTTTCAGGGAGCTCACAGTAGGCTGCGTGACTCATGGAGACAAAAACCATGAAATTGATGGGAGGATGACCTGTTGAACAGTTAGGTGTAGTTTCTGATCTAAGCGGGTTGCTAGGAAGATGATGGAATTCTAATGAAATCTGCACAATTTTCTGGGTGAGCAGCTAGTTGGCTAACTTGGTGGCTGTCTGGAAAAACAACGCAATTTTTTGAGGGAGACAGGAACGGACACTAGGTTTTTGTTCGACCAGACAGCGCAATTTCCTCAGTTAGCAGAGTGGGAAAGGTCTGCAGCTTTTGCATAATTTTTTTGGGGAGTGAGTCCCAGGGTCCCTACCTGGTCAAACTCTCTAGTTAACCAACAAGAGAGTTGGTTGATTAGCTTGTGAGAATCGCAGATTGAAATGGCTTGTTGTATATTTTTGTGTTGTTCTAGGTGACAGTTGGTCAAGTTGATTTTGGGGTTGAGGTTCTGTTGTTAGAGGGTGATCTAGTCCTCAGAACTTGAGCAAAATGACTAAGTGTGTGAGCTAGTGAATTTTTTCATATGCAACCTTGCGAACACACACTCAACATAACTTGACGACAAGACGCCTCAAACCATCAAGACAACGTATACTCAAGCTCACTAACTGCGGTGTGAGTGATAATCGACATGCTTGTGATAGATCATTGAATGACCGCGATGACACTTGCACGACAGTGCATACAACTTCATGTGTGATTGCAACAAATTTTTACATAGCAAACACAAATTGTGCACACGAAGCAGGACCTTGTGCATGACCAGAACATGGCTGCAAGCATGGCATTGTGACCAACATGAAAAGAGATGTCCGTTGAATGGTCAAGCAATGAGGGTGCAAAGACTCGACACGAGCTCATGGGGTGAGCTCAAGTGCTTGCAAACATCAAGTAAAAATCCAAGGGAGGCTTTGAAGCTGGATGCAGGCCAAAAATTTTGAGGGTGTTGTAGCCACTACAACAATTCTCCTAACACTAGGAATCTTCCTTAAATGACAAGGAACACATTCCTAGATTTTCTCAATCATTAGAGCTCTGAAATTTATCTAATAATTTCATAATATCTTGTTGATTTATTATCGAATATTGATCCTCCTATAGTAGGAAGCAAGTTCCTAAATTATCTCCTCCTCCAAAACTCCATAATCTGCCCAATATTCTCACAATATTCTACAAAAATAAATAATATTAGGCAGAAATATGCAATTATCCATAAACCTTCCTAATGAACTTATTAAAGCTAAAAAACAATATCAAGTGGAGAAGGATAGGTTTAATATAGCCTTCATGTGCCTAAGAAAGGTTAGATGGGCATTAATTTATGTCTAATTTGGAGGCCCATTAGTCACATCCTCATGGACTATTCCACCATATATTAGACAAATCTTCCTTGTTACATTGGTTGCAATTACTATCGAATCTCTCTGGACTATTCTTCTTGGTGTTGTATGGATTCTTATTATTTATGTGTGTCTCTACTAGGGTGGTACTATTACCTCTCTCTTAGAGGTTCACTTCTCCTCCCCCTCTGTAATAAAATAACTTTGACACACATACGACCGAACAGTCACCAGGCACACCCTGTTTTTTTTCAAAGGCACATTTTCACTCCTCTCTCTTGTTGACAATTAGATCCAAGGTATATTTTTAAGACAACTAACAACTGGGCCATATTTTGTATGGGGCTCCTATCCCAAATGGTGTGAGGTATAATTTGGATGGAATATTAGGGAGACCCCTTGAATTTTGGCAGGTCTAGCACCATCGGCATGTCTAAAATGATTAATTTATTTGAAAATTGCATATGCCTACTTTCCATCATCTGAATATTTTATTTTTGCTCCTTGTATTTGTTGAAAATGTAACTATTTTAAGCCTTCATAATTGTTGTACTCATTTCAATATGTTTCTTATGTAACAGATAATAGAATAAAAGAAAAAGATATTATTATCAAAGCACAGATTTCATGCTCATTATTGATGTTCTTCCAGGTAAAATCATGTCCTTCATGCTTCTAGGGTTTGTTAGTTCTTAGGATTTATTGTCTTAAGTCAAAGGAGTCAACATCATGTTTATAATACCCTTCCAGGAGAAAAAAAAATGTAAAAGAATTATTTGTTAGTCTAGAAAGCCCTGGAAGCTTCAAAGTAGACGTCTGCCCTGAGAACATCAAGTTAGCCTAAAGGAGGGAATTTGACCCCTTGAGAACGCTATAAAGGAAGAAGTTTGACCTCATTTGGACACACTCACTCCAAAAGTTTGGTTTACTAAGAAAGAGTTTGATCTGAAGCTAGGATAAGTAAAAAAGAAGAGTGAAGGTCTAGAAGAAGGAAGAAATTTCTTGTTTTTTGGCTCTATATCCCTCACACATGAGAAGATATCGGGTTTCTAGTGCTATAGAAGGAGGCTGAAATTGCAAGTCTGAGTTGTAGAAGAATGAAGTGAAGAATCTTATAGTTGGAATAAAGAAATCCCTACCTTATCCTTATTGACCTTGGGAACATTTTCTTGTTCTAGGTAGGTCTCAGAATGAGGTTGGATTAGGGTTTCCAGAGAAGCTGCAAGGACAAAGTTGCAAGACGAGTTGCAGTATTGGAGCTGGAAGGTCGAAGTTGCAATTTGAAGCTGGTTGGTGCAGAATAAAAGAATGACTTGTTAGACGACTGACTTGATATTTAGAGGAGGACTTGGTCTAGAGTTTGGGTCTTTCTATTGTAGGTTTTAACCCTATATAAAAATACCTGCAAATGAATTCTTAGAAAACATAGAATATACAATGGCGAGAAACAAAAAACAAATACATAGAGATTTTCCCCTGGATATTGTTGTCACTCAATGCTTTACAAGTTATCATTTGCTTAGAAGGCAAAAGAGTAGTGAATTTTGAAGCCTTTTCCTGAGCCACAAAAGCTATTAGAGCTTGATCAGACCCTCTCCATTGCATAGTGATCAGAAAGAGCTTTCCAATAGTATACGAAAGTCTAAGAATGGACTTCTGGATCAAAATTTAGAGCATGTTGAAGTTACCCTTGGAAAGATTGAAAAACAAAGAGAAAACACAAAGGGACCAAGGAAAATCACATGTGACATGATAATTAGCTAATCACAATCACAAATTGATGCTTTTTCGAAGTGGCAACAAGGTATGCAACATAATCAGTGATTAGTCGATCACCGATATCACAAATCAGATATCGGCTGGTTTGAGCAAAGCTGTGTATCGCATATCGGAGGTTGGGGGGACCCAGGCATAGTGATCCCACATATCGGCCTTGTCAAAGCCCCACATCCCACAGCCCCACCATCTCGCAGTCACGCACATCACAATATTGGCAACCGGTGGAACAGACGGGCTACCACTGTAAAAATGCCTGTGAATTACCAATTTTGTGATCCAGTGTAAGAGAATCGAGGGAGGTCAAAAAGGATTAACAAAGGAAATTCATGTAAAAGCCAAGGTCGGTTGGCCCCCTTCTCTCTCCTCCATGTGGTGTAATATGGTAAATCTCGTTGTCTCGCAATCCGCTGATCCTGCAGTCCCGTAGCCCTACGATCCCGCATCCCGCAACTTCACAGTAAATCATGCATATTGGCGATCGATGTGGCAGCAAGGTTCTAACTTTAAAAACCTTGGGGTATCATTGATTTATGATATAGTGTTAAATCACTGGGGATGGGGCTGATTCTATTTAACAAAGGAATTCACAGAAAAACCAAGGTTGGGCAGACCCTTTCTCTCTTCTCCACGTAGTAGTACGGAAGGTGATGCGACAAGTACGGATGACACATGTCACTCACATTGAAAATTTTCAGGGGTCCTATGGGGGCATTTCTGGCTGACACGTGTCACCATTCATAGGGTGACATGTGGCAGTGATGACATCAACACCCGTAGATCGGTGATTAACGGTCGCATAGGTTAAGTCGCTCCTACACCAAAGTCTCCAAGCGTACGATTGAGATATGTGGGGATCCTCTTGTATGAGATATTTTATTTGACATATCTCATGAGGACTTCGTGTCCGGAATGTCGGCATGTGATGTAAAAAGACGTAAGGTCCCTGCCTCTCACGTATTGCAATTTCTATACAGTTTGTGGGCCCAATCTCACAAATCGACGATCACAGGTATCACTAGGTGTTATCAAATGCAGGCACGGTATATCTCTGGGATGCGAGATTCTGATTAACAAAGGAAAACGCCCCTCGAGCATAGGTATAAAGGTATTAGCGCCTGAGGGCTAAGCCCTTAGTCGAAACCCCTAGTAATACGAGGAAAACAACAATATAAGGGGCTAAACTCAAGGGGGATAATGAACATTGAAACCCACCATTATGTAATGTCTCTAAGGGTGAAGGCCATGATTACAGCAAGGCCCCTAGAGCACGTTACAAGGTAGTAAAGGCGTATGGGTCGCAACTTCATCATTGAATAAAGCATGGTGTGGTGATGAACCAGTATGGGCAGGCTCAACAAGACTTAATGGATTGGCATGGAGCTCCACTCCAATACACGATAAAGGACTTCCTGGATGCACTCCATTCCTACTCTATGACAGGGATTCGTGGAAACCCACTCCTTATTCCACAAAACCAGTTGTTCACACAGTAAAGGCAGAATTGAATTAAAATGACTGAGCAGCAGGGGGAGTGCATCACGACTAACATGTGGCTTGACCAGAGACATTCGCAGGGATAGAAGAGGGACACCTGATCCTTCCTCTTTCCATTTTATTTCTCTATTCATTAATTTATGTTTATTTCCAAGAAGGGATCGAATCCCAATTGTAAACTTTTTGAGCAACAACACCTTACATGGACCGATATAGCTAGTCTAGTAGACAGCTGGAGCTCTATTGTAAACTATAATTCCAGCTCACCCTCTTCTTATAAATAGGGGTAAGCAACACTTTAACAATGGTTGGCTAGTTCTGGAATTTCTGACTCGAGCAGTCTGAATTCTAAGATACCATTTTGGTTCTTTTTTCTTATTCATGGTGGAATTGACTGATGTGGTGTTGGATGTTATGGACTGGTATGTTAGACTCATATTGGATGAACGAAACTCTTTGGTGATTCCAAGAATGATCGATGTGTAGTATGTTTTCTCTTTTGCAACCTCATTTCATAAGTTGTTTTTCCTTCTTTGAAATAGTGTAATGAGATTATTGGTTTCTCCCTGATTCATGGATTTACCCTGGCTTCTAAATAGAGAATAGTTCCTTTGTGTATTATAGATTTACTTGTGTTATTCAATAGCCTACAATACCTGTAGAAATTACAAATTTACTTGTGTTATTAGATTAACCTATCATACATGTATGGGAACATCCTTTCCCACACTCTTTAGTGATAGAGGTACCCATGTTATAGGCATGAAACCTCAATAAGTACTTTGTTGTTTCGATCACTGTACCTCCTCCTTCCATATTTCCATTGGAAAATATTTGCTTAGGATTCTGTGTTGTTTACATCCCTATACATCAAATTCCATTTTTCTGTTGGAACATTGTTGCTTAGCATTATGTTTGTTACAACCCTATGCATCTATTTCCCTCCTTCCTTTCCTCCTCTCCACCATTACTACAACTTCAGTATTGAATTGTCTCATTATTGTGTTTTGGCCACTAGATGAATCCATTTCTCTTTGAGATTGCCCCAATATACCCCCATTATTTAGATCTATGTATTGGCTTGAAGCTACCTCACTGAAGGCTTATTGAACCAAGCCCATCCTATTACCTTTTTTATGTGACAATTGGAGTGCAACTGAAACCCCACTAATGATCTTCCAACGCACTCCTACTTAAGATATCCAAGGCATTGGTCTACAATCAACCCAGAGGATATCTCTAAGAGGATTTCTATATCCCCTGTAACACTTGTGTTGTTGGTGTGATTTGAAGTGACAATAGATCCCAAAACTAGGATTACCAGATTGATTTTTCATTATGTTCCTTTCAATGTTACAATACATATATATACATGTCAAAGCATTCATAAACCCCAACCCATTAACCCTGGATTATAACAT
>APFE030961839.1:23953-46272 GCA_000404065.3 Pinus taeda
GGATTCCACTTACAATACCATGGGTAAATTCCATGGGTGGATGAATACCATTGGTTGATGCCATTTTCCATTCGTATCACATACCTTTACATGTTTTCCTAGAGATTTGGATATCCATATAGATTTAGATCTCCAACTCGAGGACTTACTTTTGTTTCTATTTTGGGACCTTCCTCATAGAGACAATGCATCTCCATTCTGGACCTCCATATTTTCCATCTCATCTCCTCCGACAGCAAGGATGAGACTATTTTATCAAACTTCAAGGTACTAGTTGTATTTCTAACTATTGTAAAAACCAGACTATCCCACGAATCTGGTGGAGAACACAACAAATTGATACACTTATATTCATTTGAAATTTTAATATCAACATATAACAACTGGGTTACCATAGTATTAAAGGGATTCATATGCCCTGTCACCAATTCTCTATCCTTCATCCCAAGGTTTTACAACTTTTTTCTGTAGGAACAATTTGTTCACGAAAGACTTAGATTGGTTCAAATTCCCTAACTTGTCCAACAAATCCTTTGTCATAGCTTCCCCTGACACATTCAACAATATTGAATCTAAGATACATAATCGTATTGTGTTCTTTTCTTTCTGATCCAACTTCGCCCAGTATTCAACAAAAATTTCCATTGGTTTAGTACCCAGATCTACTGCAGTCCATTGATCTTTATCCACCAACAGATCCTCCATTTTGAATTTCCACAACTCAAAACTCTGACCATTAAATTTCTCGATCTCTATCTTTCCACCACTCACCATCTTCTTTCACCACATGAATTGATCTTGCAGATCTCCCACTGAATAAGGTCTACCATAGGCCCGAGAAAAACCCCTCAGCAGCAAGGCATCCCCTTGAAGCTGAAACAAATCTGATACCAAATGTAGGTTTTAACCCTATACATAAATTACCTGCAAACGAATTCTTTAAAAACAAATACATAGATATTTTCTCTTGGATCCCAAAACCGAGATTACCAGATTGATTTTTCATTATGTTCCTTTTAATGTTACAATACATAGATATGCTATTGGAGAATCTAGGGAAAAGTAGTGTAGTGTGATTCTTCATTACTTGATAATAATTTGTGGATTCTTTTTACTTTTCTTGTTATCTTGTTCTTCTTCTTATTATTAGTGCATATGTGTACTTCATCAAACTACTACCAAAACACAAAAATAAGAACACAAGATGTTGGCTCTCTGTCAGGGCCAAAACCTCTCTACTCTTAAGAGGAAAACCCTTTAGTGAATTTCTCTTATTGAAGCTTTTATTGATAGATTCCAAATGCTAGACCCTTGACAATGAGATCCTCCAAGCACAAGTCAAGTCTCCACTCCTTTATGCACGATATACCCTGACACTTCTTCCAGCACTTCTTCTAGCACCTTGTTTCTCGAAACTTCGTCTTCCTACTTCTGGCAATTTGTTATTCTTGCAACTTGTTAGTAACCTTGTAGTCATTGCTCTAGATAAGATACTTTTGATGAGACCCTTCTCCTTATGATGGTTCCTTTCATCAATTAACTAAATTTGGATGACTGTAATGTAGGGTTGTTGTGACCACAGAAAGAGATCTGATTCTCACACGTGTGACTATTTTCTACCCTAGAAAATAGTCCCTTTAACTTCGGTCTTGTTCTTGCTTCCTTCGTAAGTGAGGGCTTCTCCTTCTCTCTTGGATGGAGGCCTTGTAGACCTTAGTTTCTAACCCAAATAGAGATAAGGATTTATCTTTTGTATTACTGTTGTTATAGCCGTAGAGAGACCTCCTTCCTTTGCGTGTGTCGCTATTTATTACCCTAAGAACAATCTCTTAACCTTTGTTGTTTCTTCTCCTCTCTTCATTTCCCTAACGGACCTTTTTCGCGGCTTTTTTTTTCTTATTTTCTTGCAGATTTCAGATCTTGAGTTATACGTTGTATAAGGAGTGGACAACCTCTATAAATAGAGGTTTGTCCCTCCTTTTAGGCCGACTTGTAGGCTGACTTGGATGTTGCTTGTAAGCCGATGTGTAGGCTGACTTCATTGTTGCTTGTAGGCCGACTTGTAGAGTTGTTTGTAGGCTGACTTGGAGGGAAGTTTGGTGGTTGATTTGTTGAGCATACTTCACAAATTTTCTATGGTAGTGTAGCATGCTTGAAGGAGCTTCTTGAAGGATCATTACATAGGATCAGACTTGAATTTTCTTGGAGGTTTCCCTTTGAATTTAATATATATTTATACATAGTGTAACATGCCCTTAAGGCCTTCAATATTTTCTCTTAGCTATTTGACTCACCTATAGCACTTTGACATGTGCTAGACCTGCTTCAATGAGCAAGAAAATCATTGACATATATTATAAAAATAATATTTCTTTTCTTGAATAAGTACAAATATCAAAAGTACATTTATGAAGGCCGGACCTAGTTACACTTCCTTCAACACTCCCTCTTAACTAGGGAGGTATTCATACAACATTATAAGGTGTTTGGCTATTATCAATCTTGAAGAATTCACATAAGAGAAACCAGATTAGAAATCCATCTCTTATAGCATCATATCCATCAACATTATCATAGTGCAAGGCCTTGACTAACAACTCCATCTCTTTACGAGACCATAAGCTACAATGCTGGTGATACCAATGATTTATGGACACCTTCATCATCGTCTCTCAAGGTACATGCCAACCCAGGTGTTCACCGAGTATGACCTTCTAGGACTATTCTTATCTTGGGTTCCCAACCCTCAACGAATATCGGTCCTCTTACCTACTCTTGTCTTGGATACCCTACACATCCTCAAAGAGTATCGGATGCAAAATGATTGCCTAATCCTCCCATTTTTTCTTCCCAAATGAAGATAAGAATGTTGTGTCTGTATTGTGTCTACATTTCCATTCATGGCCTTCATCTAGACTTATGGTTGTTAGTCCTGGTCTAGTGCATGAACCATGAAATGGAAAACACAATTGTCACTCCTTTGTAATTAGGGGTGATTCAAAACACCCTCTTGATCAAGTACCTGTTAGAACTCCCTCTTAATTGGGGACTCTTTCCTTCATCAAAAAATTCTTCTTTATGGGTACTTCAACTGCTTGATCTCCTTCCTTTCACTATGTCATGAAGTATTTTTTCGAACTTATTCCAAGTAGGGCACCATCCATCAATCACTTTCCTTCTTGGTTTGTCATGTCATTGCTTCGTGGAAAGTGACTATCAAGTTTTTTTGTCATATTTACTACTCCTTAGTCATCTTTTCCATGCTTCATAATATTCTTCTCATGGATGCTTCGTTGTACTTCCTAGGTTACATGCATTGACCTAGTAGCTCATCATGACTTCATCCTAATATTGCTTCAACAATGCCTTTTCTTTTGTTGGATGGCTTCTTCATCGTGACATCTCTGTAGAGGAGAATCAACTATCTGCACCTTTATATCTCCAAGGCCTTCATAGGTGTCAAGGGTCATTTCTTCCTTTATCAAAGTTGTCTTGCCTTCTTTTGGGAGATATCTTTTAAGGCATTTTGTCAGATAGTAATTCTTGGTGATCATGGTGTTCTTCACATGCTTGATATCTTTCTTCATTAGCTTTTTTTTAGATAGGTAGGTCAACCATATAATGCTTATTTGTGAGAGCATTCCTACATTACTTTCTTTTTGGACATGTTAGCATTTCTTCTTGCTTCTTATTCAAAAATATTATGCTCTTTATGTGAGAATATTCTTTTTTTGACCTTCATTGCATTGGTACATGCCTTCGAGCATATTTTTCGTGAAAGAGATTCTTTCATGCTTGATCATGTTATAGAACTGTACCCATGACTCAATAATATACAAATGAAAACATGACTTAAAGTTCAATGCATACATACCTCATCTTGATTCTCCTTTGATCATCCTTTGGAGTGGCCCTTCTTACTTCATCTTAGCTTGCATGCATATCATTTTTTTCTTGAAATCAATGAATGGGATTCCCAATGAGACATCTGATTTGTTCCATGAACCTTCTTTTGAATATTTCATTATAGGATCTTAAAGATCCTTTCCTTGCAAATGTTTCCTTTCTTTTGATGATGTAGGTATTCTAAGATTCTTATCATGATCAATTTTATTTCATCATGTATGAGGTCCTATACTAGGTATGCTTCTTCTACACAAATATCTTGAGCTATATCTGCCATGCTCCTATATTCTAGAAGATATTTCTGCTTATGCATTTTTGTTCTTATCATAAATTCTACATCTACATGAGTATATAAAGCTCTATCTACATCATGCTGCTAGATTCTAGAGGATGTTTCTAGCCATGCAATTTTAATTTGTTCCTACATGCTCCTATTCTACTCAAAACTTTGAAAGAAGTCTAGAAGTAAAGAGTTTGACCTAGTCATAGTAGAGATCCGGAGGATCTTCCTTCTTTTGCTTCTTTCATTCTTCTTTCACCTCTTGGGTCAAGTAAGCTTATTCTCTCTTTCTTTTGTTTAGCTTAGTACAATTCCTTTTGTAATGTCCATATTATCAACATCCAAAGCATTGAATCTTGAACATGTCTTTGTTGTTTGTTCTTCGTGGACAAAAATTGCCAAATTTACCCTTTCTTTTGGCCATAGTAGAAAATTATTTCTCCTTTAATCCCACATCTTCTTTTGTCTTAAGTCTTGTTTCCTCTATTCTACATAGAGACCACATTTCATTGAGAGTGGTTGCTTCCTTCTTGTCATATATGTTAGATGTGAAGTTTCCCCAATCCCCAGGTAGAGCATTGAGTATTATAGTTGTCATCTCTCTATCAGACATGACTTCCCCAAGCTCTTAAAGTTTATCTCTCATTTCAGATATTTTCATGAAGTAGGGAGCTATTCCTTCAATTTTTATCTTCATCTTGTACAATTCATTCCTCAGAGATATTACTTCTCCAGTGGTGGATATCGAGAATAGCTATACTAGCTTATCATAAATTTCTTTTGATGTCTCAACCATGGAGACATAGGGAATGAGCGAGTATTATTGATTCTATCATAATCGTTTGAGCTCTTGTCTCATCCTTATTGTAATTGTCTAAGGCTTGAGTTTGTTCCTTAGTAGGCATAGTGATATTCCCTTTGACATGCTCTAGGAGTTCATTCTCCTTGAGTAGTAGGTCATTCCTCTTCTTCCATGCAAGAAAGTTATGGGTACCTACCAATTTATTGTTTTCCTTGCAAAAAGAAATTGATGTATATTCAGAAGGGGACATGTACTTACTTGATTTTTGAGATGTAATGGATTTTTTTCCTCCGTGAAGGCTTAATGGCTTGTCTTCGTTGGATCTTGATGTTCTTCAAGTTTCCTTCTCCAACTGGACTTGCTTGAAGATGAGATTTGCTTGAAGACCTGTAGCTTGATGTAGGTCTTGCTTCAATCTGCTCTTCTTTGTAGGTGCCTTTATGTAAGGCTCTTCTTCTAGATTTGTATACCTCCTTGATGAATGATGAATTGTAGACCTTTCTTGACCTTGAAGTGATTGAGACTTCTAGGCTTGATTCTTCAACTTTGTAAATGCTTCCCCTTGATGAGTGTTCTTGAGTTTCCATCTCCTTGATGTGTCACTTATTCTCTGATACCATGTTGAAGAATCTAGGGCAAAGTAGTGTAGTGTGATTCTTCATTACTTGATAACAACTTGTGGAGTCTTTTTACTTTTCTTGTTAGCTTATTCTTTGTCTTCTTATTAGTGGTTATGTGTGTGCTTCATCAAACTGCTACCAAAACATAAAAACAAGAACACAAGATGTTGGCTCTCTGCCAGGGCCAAAACCTCTCTACTCTTGAGAGGAAAACCCTTTAGTGAATTTCTCTCATTGAAGCTTTTATTGATAAATGAAAAACCCTAGACCCCTAACAATGAGATCCACCAAGCACAAGTCAAGTCTCCACTCCTTTCTGCACCATATACCCAACACTTTTTCTGGCACTTCTTCGAGCACTTCATTTCTCGACAGTTTGTCTTCCTACTTCCAAAACTTCGTTCTTCTTGCAACTTGTAGTCCTTGCTATAGAGAAGATACTTTTGATGAGACCCTTCTCCTTATGATAGTTCCTTTCATCAATCAACTAGCTTTGGATGACTGTAATGAAGGGATGTTGTGACTGTAGAAAGAGATCTGATTCTCGCACATGTGACTGTTTTATACCATAGAAAACAGTCCCTTTAAATTCGGTCATGTTCCTTCTTCCTTTCTTAATGAGGACTTCTCCTTCACTCTTGGATGGAGGCCTTCTAGACCTTAGTTTCCGACCCAAACATAGGTAAGGATTGAATTTTTGTATTACTATTTTTATAGCTGCAGAGAGACCTCCTTCCTTCACACATGTGATTTTGTATGACCCTAAGAATAGTCTCTTAACCTTCATTGTTTCTCCTCCTTTCTCCACTGCCCTAACAGACCTTTTCACAACTTCTTGTTCTCTTTTTTTCTTGCATATTTCAAAGCTTGAGTTCTGCGTTGTATGAGGAGTGGAGAACCTCTATAAATAGAGGTTTGTCCCCCCTTTTAGGCTGACTTGTAGGCCGACTTGATTGTTTCTTGTAGGTTGAATTGTAGAGTTGTTTGTAGGCTGATTTGGACGGCAGTTTGGTGGTTGATTTGCTAAGCAGACTTCACACATTTTCTATGGTGTTGCAGCATGCTTTAAGGAGCTTCTTGAAGGGTCATTATATAGGATTAGACTTGACTTTTCTTGGAGGTTTCCCTTTGACTTTAATATACATAGTGTAACATGCCCTTAAGAACTTCAAAATTTTCTCTTGACTATTTGACTCACCTATAGCACTTTGATATGTGATAGACCTACTTCAATGAGAAAGAAACTCATTGACATATATTATAAAAATATTATTTATTTTCTTGAATAAGTACAAATATCAAAAGTACATTTATGAAGGCTGAACCTAGTTACACTTCCTTCAACATATACATGTCGAAGCATTCATAAACCCCAATCCATTAACCCTAGATTAGAACATAATTGTATTTCCCTCTACCATATTTACAAAATACCATGGGCCAAAAACCATCATGCCTAAAACCATGTGCAAAACCCATGCACAAAACCATATGTAGGTATTCCCACCTAATATAGGGTCCAAAAATTATTCTGGGGCACTGCTCTTGACCTCTTATAAGGGGGATATCGCCCCCCTAAAACCCACCTATTTCACTAGAGGGGAGCTCTCTCCCCCCTATGACCCTCCCCACCCCTCGCGCGTGCGTGCAACTAGTCGTGGAAATAATATAACACACACCCAACATCTATCTCATTTGAAGCAGATTCTAAGAAGATAATTTTTTATTATTTTATTTTATTTTATTTTATTTTTATTTATTTATTTATTTTATTTTTATTTTATTTTTATTTATTTATTATTATTTTTTTTTCCTTGATTGTTAACTTAATATATTTAGAAATTAGATTGTATATTTGTAACTTCTCGTGAAGTTTTAATCTAAATCACAAGACACAGATCTACACTAATGCTCTGCAGACATTAATTCACAATTTAGAACAAAAATTTCAGACATGCAATAAGAAATAACACACATGCAACAAGTATTTTCCTTTGGGGAAAGAAATATGATAAAAACACTAATGCCTACTTGCATTAATCACAGGAATGGAGATGTATTACAATTTATTTTCTCAATTGAGCACAACTTGCAAGTGCATATCTTATCTCTTTTCTCACTCAAAATCTCTTACCCAGACTTAGCCAATTTCTGCCTCTGCTTGAGCCCCTACTTCCTTGCATTGTTCCTTAAGGAATTAAGCCCCTATTAATTAGGAAATTCCTCTAGTTATTGCGTAATTCCCAATTATAGTCCACCTAACCTCATGCAACAGCAGTACACTCAACTAGTTTACAACTTCTGGTTAACTACCTTGGAAACTACACCACAACTAGGCAATTCAAATTCTTTGCATGCATGAGATAATTATTAGTTGATTGAATAGTTAACTAGCTAATCTATGAGTTATACTAATATCCCACTACTTAATTGACCACCAAATAGTTCTATTAATAGATAGAACTAGTTTAACTTATTACAACTAAAATTAACTCAACCTAGGCTCCTAAAATTGAAGAATCACTGCTTACAACTGAACTTCATTCCCTTAACTCTAATTAACTGAGCTAGGCTCCTATTTTTTAGGAATCAACACAAGCAAACTAAACTTCAAGTCATTAACTCGAATTGAGTGTTCTTAACTGAGTGACAAGATCCATGTCACCTCATTTAACTCCTCCAAATTGTCTATTGATGCGGAATTTCGAATTTCCTCAATTTAATAAAGGCAAAATCAAAATTGAGACTTTCTTTTTGTATTTTCAACACTCCCTCTCATCAAGAAATGGATTATCAACCACCCCTATCCTGAACCTGTGGAATGTTTTGCATGCAGTGCCTCCCACTTTTGTTGTTGCTACTAAAGCATTTGCAACGGAGAAGCATCCAAAAAACCATTGAATCAAGTGTGTCTACAACTGGATACTAGGAAAAATTATTTTGTTGTTGACTCTACTATTGAGCCTCTTGCTCTGTTTTCAACACTTCTTTGCACTCCTCCGTATATGATTGACATTGATCCTCTTGTTATTGAATATTCTTAGCCCTTGTCACAAGGTAATGACCCATGAGGAGAACGCCTCAATGGACCCGGCCCAAATTTCTTCAATTCTGAGACTAGGGCTTCACATCACCCCACCTCACACCTATAGGTATGGATGTATGTGCTTCCTCTACCAACTAGGCTTGAACGTTCCCCCTACTAGAGGTCTCTGCTTTAGTGGATGTCTCCACTCTACCTCCTCTTTGCCTCTCCATTTGTAGTTGCTCCACAACTTCTTGAGGCTCCTTTTGAGGATTCATTTTTAGAGGTCTATTTTGCCCCCTATCAACCACCATATCTCTAGTCTCTACCTTGCTTCTCAAGGTTGTGCATGCATCTTCTACCTCAACTGCATATAGGTTCTCTACTCGAATCGCAATCTGCTTCACATGTCCCGTGACTATGTGTCTCAGGAATGTCTTTCCTTTGCTGAAGATCATATCATAACCACAGTCTTCCAAAACTGCAATAGAGATGAGATTTTTCTTTAGGCCCAGAACAGACATGACATCCATGAGTCTGAGAGGGGATCTTGACTCCCTCTAAAAGGTGAGTGTATCAATCTAAGTCATGGTGTACCTTCCATCATCTCCAAACTCAATATTCATCTAGAGATCTTTATCCTCTATGTCGCTGAAAAATATCTACACCATGTCATGTCAAATGAGGCACCCGAATCCATGTACCACACACTCCCCATCATAGTGTTGGCCATGCATGTGATAAGAGTGAAATCTAGCTCAAACTTTGAAGCCAAATATTCACCTACTGCTACTACTATATACTCCTTCTTGCTAGATTTCTTGTGCGAAGTGACTTTGTGTCATAGTTCGTGAATTCATGATAATGGAAGCATTTAATTTTGGACAAGTATTTCTTCTTGCCTTCTTGGCTGGATTCAGCCTCACCTTGGAACTTCTTTCTCTTGGACTTCATTCCTTTGTTAACTAGACAACAATCCTCTTCCTCTTTTTGGATAAGGTCCCATCTCTTCTTTTCATGCATATTCTACCTCAAGTGCACGTAGGTTCTTGATTCCAACCTCAATCTGCTTCACCTGTCTTGTGGCTATGTGTCTTAGGAACGCCTTTCCTTTGTTGAATATCACATCATAACCATATTATTCCAAAATTGCAATATAGATGAGATTTTTCTTTAGGTCTGGAATGAACATGACATCCTTGAGTCTGAGATTGGATCCCTATTCCCTTTGAAAGGTGACTATACCAATCTTAGTCACATTGTACCCTCCATCATCTCCAAACTCAATATTCATCTGGAGATCTTTCTCCTCCAAGTCACCGAAAAAATATTTGCACCCTATCATGTGGAATTAGGCACCTGAATCCAAGTACCACACACTCACCATCATAGTGTTGTCCATGCATGGAATGAGAGTGAAATATAGCTCAAACTATGAAGCCAACTATTCACCTATTGTTGCTACTGGAGACTCCTTCTTGCTAGATTTCTTATGTTGACACTTCGTGGCATAGTGCCTGAATTCATGATAATGGAACCATTTAATTTTAGACAAGTATTTCTTCTTTCCCTTTGGCTGGATTCATCCTCACCTTAGGACTTCTTTCTATTGGCCTTCATTCCTTTGTTGACTAGAGAAAATTACTCTTCATCTTCTTTGGATGAGGTCCCATCTATGGTATTCCACCTTATTTCCTCCTATACTAAATTGGACCATAAATGATCCCAACTTGGTATTTTTTCCCTCCCATTCATCGAATCTTGATAGCTATGCTAGATCTTGGGAAGGCACATAAGGGCTAAGGTTACCAAGTATTCTTCAGGTACATTAACACCGACCCTACCAAGTTCATCATGACACTGTGTAAACTTGCTCATATACCATGAAATTATGTTATTCTTTTGCATCTTGATACTTCAAAGTTCATCCTTGAGTGCTAGCTTCCTGTGGTCACTACTATTCTCAAATATTTTTTCAATGCTTTCCACACCGCGAACAAAGTTTCTTCTCTATGGAGATTCGAGACAAGATGATACTATACTCCCGCCAAGATTATTCTCAACACCTTGACAACATCTTTTTTCCACTGAGTAATGTTATGGGCATAAGATTCTTCAAGTTTTGCAACATATGTGTTGATGTATTATAGCAATCCATTGTCATCCAATATTTCCTCAATGTGGTCCTTCCATGCAAAAAAAATAGAGGTTCCTTCCAAGGCATACTCTAGCCTTAGTCCATTGAGCGCCATCTTCTCAGCTTTGAAGAAATCCTGCTACACTGATCTCAAATTAAAACTCTGAGATACTACTTTGAATTTCCTGCTCTAATGTGAATCCATCTCTAATACCATGTATAAATTAGGTTGTATATCTGCAATTTCTCATGAATTTTTAATCTAAATCATAAGACACAGATCTGCATTGTTGCTCTGCAGACATTAACTCACAATTTACAACAACACTTTCAAACATGCAATAAGAAATAACACACATGCAACAAGTATTTTACTTTGGGGAAAGCAATATGCTAAAAACCCCAATGGATGCTTGCATTAATCAAAGGAATAGGAATGTATTGCAATTGCTTTTCTCAACTGACCACAACCTGTAAGTGCATAAACTATCTCTCTTCTCACTCAGAAGCTCTGACCTATACTTAGCAAATTTCTACCCCTCCTTGATCCTCTACTTCCTTGTGTTGTTCCTTGATGAATTTGGCCCCTACTAATTGGGAAATTCCTCTAATTTATTGTGCAATTCCCAGGTATGGTCGATCTAATCTCATGCAACACCTATACACTCAACTAGTTCACAACTCTTGGTTAACTTCCTTGGAAACTCCTCCATAACTTGGCCATTTGAATTCTTTGCATGCATGAGCTAGTTATTAGTTGATTGATCAATTAACTAGATGATCTCTGAGTTATATTGATGTCCCTCTACTTAACTAACCACAAGCTAGTTCTATTAACAGTTAGAACTAGTTTGATTAATTACAACTAAAATTAACTCAACCTAGGCTCCTAAAATTTAAGAATCACTACATACAGCTGAAATTCATTCCCTTAACTCAAATTAATTGAGCTAGACTCCTATTTTTAGGAATAAACATAAGAAAACTGAAATTCAACTCATCAACATGAATTGAGTGCTCTTAACTAAGTGACAAGTGCCATGTCACCTCAGTTAACTCCTCCAATTTGTCTACTGATGTGGAATTCCAAATTTTCTCATTTTGATTAAGGAAAAATCAAAATTGAGACTTTCTTGCTGCATTTTCAACAAGATGTGTGTCCTTTCTTATTTCTGTTATTGTTCTTGATGAAAATATCTAACTAAAGAACATAAAGAAGATAAATAAGAATCACAAGAAAATATCAAGGTTAAGGAAAATAAGTATAGTAAGCTGCTAGCATCCATTTTTCAACACGATATCAGAGCTAAGGTGAATATGGAAGGTATCTAGAAGGACACTAGAAGGAGTTACTTGTCAAGTGGTAGGGAAAAGGAAACTCCGAAAAATAAGACTTCAAGAAGGGTTGAAGACTCATTGGTAGAAAACCTATTAGGAGGGTTTATACTAAAGAAGATCAAGTCTACATCAAGCTTGCATCAAAGGAAAATATGGGAGAAAGACTTCAAGAAGAATATTGATCTCTCTCTCGAAGTAGTTTGTAAACGTCCCTCCAAAATTTACTCACTTTTACAATATTACCAAGGTAAATGTGAGTGGATTTCTACTATGACATGAACCAACCTCCAAATTCCAGTTATGGAAGTGGTGCTAAAAAACCAACAAAAAAATGACATTCTTTAGAGACCAAAAAGAACACAGGAGGCTGCAAACCATCCCAAGTGATCAACCCCTGTGATGGAACCTTTTTTCACTAGGTCTACTCCCCAACCACACCCACAAGACTGCATGGATGTGGTTATGAGCCTCCAACCACACACTTAGGTTTTCCTTCATGATTTTATGACCAAAATTTTGTAGTTTAGTGCCATCAGTCCTGAGACCTAAGCCACCTTTCCACGCTAGCCTCCAGACCATTGTCTAGATTTTCCCGTAACTTTCCACAATCATAAATAACATTATAACAAGACTAACCATACAAAACTTGAACAAAGTTTTGACCAAGACATGCCTGGTACACAACAGACATTTTTTCAAACATAAGGTAAACATATAAGTTACAAGTCATGAATGCATATCTGATCTTAAATCTTTGAACTTCATTTGAGAATCACCAAGAAGGTCTAGTTCCCTCTCAAGTAACTACAACAACAATTGTTATCCCATGAATTCATCAACCATTCAAATACTTATCAAATCATGAACAAGATCCATAGGTAGATTACATCATAGCACCATGCTTATAACCACCATATAGCTAGAGTATTAACCATGATAAATCAACCATAAAAATCTACATAACAACAATTACAAGTGCTCACTGATCACAATAGGAAAATAGCTTTAAATAACTTATGAAAAATCTGACCAAGTCAAGGACTTCCATGTACCACTGGACCATATATTGGGCTTAACCAAATCCTTCTTTCATCCGATCACCCTTGTGTCATATTCCAATCATGAATGCGGGATCTCATGGGATAAAACAGGACATAATCAATCATGGACTCTAGAGGTTAAACCACCTCCACCCTCAAGTTACCATGATCTCACCTAAACCGGTCCTAAGATCACAAAACCAAACCAAGATTGGATGCCTTAGAATTTTTTCACACATAACAACAAGTACAAGTGCTCACGGATCACAATAGGAAAATAATTTTAAATAACTTATAAAAAAAACCAACAAATTCAAGGACTTCCACGTACCACCAGACCATAGAGTGATCTTTCATCCAATCACCCTCGTGTCATATTCCAAGCATGAATGTGGGATCTCATGGGATAAACCAGGACATAATCAATTAGGTACTCCATAAGTTAAACCACCTCCACCATCAAGTTATTGTGATCTCACCTAAATCGGTCCCAAGATCACAAAACCAAACGAAAATAAGATGCCTCAGAATTTCTTCACCATACCTTGAGGAATTTTCCTGTCTCCACCCACCTATCGAGGACTTCTTGGAGAAAACCATCTCCACCCCAAACCCTTGCGAACTTTCCTAATACCACCTCACACGGTTCAAAAACCTTATGGTAATCCAAGCAACTCAAATAAGAATGAATCCTATAACACCATAGATATCCAAGAAATGGAAAGGCAAGGATGAAACCACTATCAAACCAAGAAAAACCCATGCCAATGACAAAAAATGAACCAAACAAAAAAAATCATGTACCATGTATTCACATCCCAACAAGGAAATCACACATGCAACCTATTACCTACAAGATCTTCCTGTTGAAGTTGTTGATCCAACCTTATCCTTTCTTTCCTTCACTTTCATTTGCTTGTCCTTTTCCTTCCTTTTCTTTCCTTTTCTTGCTTGCTCTCTCCTCTTGGAGCTCTCTCTCTCTGTCAAACTGATCCAAATCGAAGACTGAAAAAAGTTGTGAATTGTTTATCTAATGTCTTTTTATCATTGATGTATCCATTTTTTTTCATTTTCCTCTAAATTCCCTTTCACACATATTTGTGTCTCTTCACCTTATTTTTCTCCTATGTTCCTTTATTTCTCATAATTAAATTTCATATATTGCCTCTTTTTATTTTCCAATTCCTTTGCCAATTTCTGTAGCCATTAATAAATCGTAAGTGATTCCCTCTTTAATGTTTTACCAACATTCAGCTTGGAATATGTATCCCATGACCTTAGTCTTATTTTTCTTGTATTATCCTTTATTACATGAAACTTTAACCTGAGGCTATTACACATGTCCATTTCGAAGGAATCCTTAAAGGAATCATCAACAATATTGGGTGTGGTTTCTAAACGAGGAATCTTTTTAAGACATCATCAAAGACTCTTCAAACATGCTGAAGGCATCAAGAAGATTAGGGACAGCATCAACTAGAATATTGGTCATCAAGTAAGTAACATATTATTACATCATGCATGAATCTTCAAGTCATATGGGTTCTTTCTGCAAAGAGAGTAACAGGCTCATTGGGGCATTAAACTATCTAGCATGGAAGAAAATAAATGACTTGATACTCACAGAACACGAGGTAATGGAATATGTTACTGGGGAAATTATTGAACCTAATAAATATAAGACACAAGAACTAGCAAGGTATAATAAAGGGGAAGTAAGGGCTCAAAATGTCATAGTTGAATCAATTAAGGATCTTCTAGTTCTATTTATTGAAAATTTAAAGACTTCCATGCCATGTATGACAAGCTAGTGAATTTTCATTTGGTAAGTACAACAAGTCAAAATATGACATTAAGGAACAATTGTAAGAAATAAAGAAACCAAAGGATGAGGATGTGGCTTCTTTCCTCATGAGAGTATCTCAACTAAGAGACCATCTGCAAGGACTTGGGGAACTAATCACTGGTTCTGAAGAAACCATATGTGTACTAAATGCATTGCCACCAGAATGGAGTAGCTTTGCAACAAGCATCTACTCCAAGAAGCATTCAACTCCCTTTGATGAGTTGTGGGCATAGTGCTTATTGGAAGAATCAAGGATCAAGGTCAAGGATGATATTGGATCAGATGATAAATCTCAAGCCTTTATAGCTCGATTCAAGAAACTAAATAAGGGAAATTTTGGTAATTCCAAGAAGAAAGACATGTCCAAAGTGCAATGTTTTGGATGCGATGAATTTGTACACTTGAAGTGAGATTGTCCAAACAAGTAGAACAAAAAGAGAAAGGAAAGGAGTGAAGCTCATGTAGCCGAGAAATGGGAGAACCTAAAAAGAAGGAAAAGGAGGAATAATTGAAGGATCTTTACTACTAAATAAGGTTCACTCACTGTCAGGTTATCTGAGAATATTAATCTCTCTTGGAGATAGTATTTTTTGCATAACATCATAAAAAGAAACATATGATAGTATCATGTCTAGAATTTACATGACTAAGTTTTTCTTAAGATATCATCTAGATAGACCATTTTTCATATTGTTCATCCAGACATTATCTAACATTATGTTAGATGTAGTCATCTTTCTTAGGTGGATCATCATGATACTAAAAGAAGCATCATTATGGAAAGTTATTGGGAAAATAACTATGACAAAGTATGCATTCCATGTAATGTGGAAGTAATACTAGAAAAGGGATGAAGGAATGCAATGGGTTAGGATTTAGGATCTTTGTGAGATATATGAATATCTAGATGATTGGATGAAAGCATAGGAATGCATGCTCGATATAAATTTTTTGCCAAGATTCATGTAGAATCTTGTGTAGAAAAAGTTGGTCTTGAAATATTCTTAGGTATATGGATATATGATGCTTGAAAAGTATAGGATTTGACTTAAGGATGTATAAAGAATGTAATACTTTCTCTAGAATATATGTATAATAATTATTAACATCCAGTATAGTCTCTAACATAAAATTTATAACTTGGTAATCAAGTTCGATCATTTGGCACTCTAATGCATGAAGGAAGATTCATATGGAGATGGATCATGAGGATGTTAATGGAACGAGAAGATCATTATGATGAGGTAAGTATGAATTTAATTATTATTGGTTATCTAGTTAACATATTATTTTTGCTACCTGGAACAATGTTGCAAGAATATATGATGGTAGTTGAGGCAAGTTCAATTGTATGGATGAAGGATATTGAGGGAAGCTCGATATCTAGTACATGGAAATTGTGAATTCATGATTATATGGACATCTTGGGATTAAAAGGTATCAATTTGAGAATATAACCTAGAGGTCAAAGGAAGATCACTTTCAATAATCAGATATGATCAACTTGAAGTTTTTGAAGGCTCAATGTAATGCCTTCATATCGAAAAATAAATTGATATTGAGAAAGAATATTGGCTTGGAAATTTTCACAAGATTGAAGAAATAAGGTGTCTCAATGATACCTTGAAGGAAAGATTGATAATGCAAAAGAAAGAGGGAGTCGAGAAGCTATGAAGAACTAGTAGTTGATACTCTTATGAAGACAAGTTGTAAGGCTTGTGATGGTGACTTCCCAAATAAAAAGGAATTCTAGATCTCTTTTATTTATATAGGGAGTAAAGGCATCTCCTTGTGTAGGAGCAGGGTTCTATTCTCGAGAATATGGATGCCCTCTTTTGTTGAGAGATAGTGATGTTGGACATCACATGTGCATTCTCCTCTTTAGGCGATGAGAAGTGAATGATGAAGGACTAGGTAAGAGTCTATAGTTTCCTTGAGGATATAGCATCCAAGAAAGGAAAGGTACCAACAATCTTTGAGGATGGTGTTAGGTTCCTATACCAATAGGAATCATAATTTTTGAATGGCTGAGATTAAACCTGTAATATGCACATACCTTTTCTTTATGCAAATTTTTTCCATATTCAAATAATTAAAAAATGTAAAGAGGGTATGTCCTAAAAGAAAAATCAAAGAACAAAAAGAATATAAAAGAGGTCAAAAAAAAGGACGAAAAAATGAACCCCAAGAAAAGAAAATACCATGAAAGTGTGCAAGTCAAAATTCCACTCCTTGTTACTCTTGGTGCAAAATAAATGATTGTGTGCAGCTTGTTACTTTTGCCACAATCCATGATAGTCAAAATGTTTAAACTTAACTATTTCATGCTTTCAATTTTATGCTTATAAATAGAGAATAAAATATGACCAAACAATGTAATCTTGGCAGATAATTAGATTAGGTAGAGTGAATAAAAGGAGCTCAGCCGTTTAATCTGAGCCCTTGGATGTAATAAGGTTAGACTGAGTTAGATTACTATTGTAAAAGAAAAGAAAATGTTTTGATAAGGGTTCGCCAGCTTAAGTGCACCCTAATAAAGAGAAGTAAAAATGGTAGGATGAGTAGGTGGGTAAGTAGAAGAAAGGTTGCAGAATTGTGATGATTGTTAGATAAATGCATATTGATCACCTTCATCATCAAAGTTCTAAGTATGGATGAAAATTGGACATGCATCAAGTTCACAAAATCAAATGATTAACTTCCCTCACTCATTACATTTTTCACTTAACTAATTTCCAAGAAAAATCTTAAGTACCCAAAATCTTAAGTCAAAGGGGCTCAGAGCATTTCTCTGACTTCTGGAGGGACCAGACCCTCAGCCCAATGATTTATAGGTCTTAAGTACTAAAAGTCTCCTCATGAACATTCACCCCCTTCAAGTCACTCATACTCCCAAACAAATCCCTTTTCCTAAGAAAAGACACCATTTTCCTAAGGAAAAGTCACATTCCCCTAATAAACCCCTTTCTCTAAGGATACAACCTTGTTATCCTAGAAAAAGTGACAATCCCTCCATGAAAAGACCCCTTTCCTCAAAAAACCCAAAAAAACTTCAAGCCTAAGTATAATGTGTTATGACAATAAAAAATAAATGAACAAAATTACACTTAGCACTTTTGTTTACATAATTAATTTCTAATTTTATATGTATTAAATCTTGAAAAAAAGCAATAAACCCTTCCCGTATAGTTATAAAACAAAACCCTTATATTAATAATCCACCCCAAAGAAGTTTGAAATATAAACTTTATAATAGACCCTAACCTAATAAACGAATTAATTAACCGATTTGCGGTTAATTAATAATCAACCTCCGCCAATGAAATTACCCCCGACGCCCTTAACCTACCATAATCCATCATTTAATCTAACCCGCCACACTTAAACCTTCACCGGGCCCCTCCATTAAATTCATGCCATAATCCCACCCTGATCACAGTACGATCGGCCCCCCGTTAATCCAACAGTAGACGATCATATCGAGCGGCCTCCGAAGCCCGACCTTTACTCGCCCGATATGGGTAGTTTTCTTTTGGACCCCGATGCTATGTGGCGCCCGATGAGTGGCATCGGGCAGCCTCCCCCTTAAACCACTCCAGCCACAAAAACGGTGCGATCAAACTTGCTTACCGCTTCCCACTAGACGACAAAACATCCCATCTCCCACTTAAAGCCAAATGTACCTTTTTGCCCATGTGCCCGCCAACAATTGACTTTGCAAATATAACTAAAAAATCATTATTTTTTGGTTTAATCGTGAAAAATATGCTAAGACCTCCATGCAAGAGACAAATTACGTGAAACTACCAATCCACGTCCAAACTGCCGACCTGCAGAAGCACTGAACTCCAGTTGACCCTCCAGTTCAAATAAACCACCTGCAACCATGCATGGTCACCTATCAACCTGCCAGAGCCAAAAATTCCAGGTATTTATCCAAATACATCATAAACCCTGTCTCATTTCTGAACCAATTACCCAATTTCTTAGAGTTATTAGGTAATCAAGTGAAAGAATTTCTCAGCAACCCCAAACTACTCTGTAATTGAACCAAATTTCCCCAATTTGACTGAAAACCCTTTTCCCCATTCTTAAATCCACAAGAACTAAGAATGGTTTCTCCAGTTTCAGTGGATGTCCGACTAATTACCATTTCCCATCTAGATTTAGACCATCTCCCTTTGGCGAAAAAAGACTTCCAAATCAAGGATACCTTTGTCCGTGAATCCCCTATTAAACTATACTACCGATACAGGGACCAATACCTGAACCAAGCTGACCAAATTAGGCTTTTGGAATCCAATTTTCCCAAGTACCAGTTCCTAGAAGTGCATATCTTCCTTGAAATTGTTCATTATTGCCATACCAATTATAGCCCCAGTCTAAGAGCAGTGATGTCTCCAAATGAGGATGTACTCTTTACCATCACTACTGAATCCATCAATGAAAAGCTTCAATTTCAACCAAGGAAAAATCTGACCCCTATTTCCATTGGATACCTGCTTAAAAAATTCCCCAAGATTACCCCTACCAGACTTGCTGAAGTATTCCAGACCTTTAGTGTGGAAGAGAAACGCATTCCAAAGGATCCTCCCCCATACATGTGGACCATATTTTCTAAACTTGGCCAGGACATTGTGTCAATGATATCTAGTGTCTTAGGCCATACTACCAGTGAGTTCGTTGATGAAATCATTCTAGCCTTCATGTCCATTTTTAACACAGGAAAGCCCCCTGTTTTCATGTATGATTATGCCAAGTATGTAGCAGATAAAATGCATGATCAATTCTTGAGAATGAACAACGAAAGAGTATTTAAGTACTCCTCATTTTTGTACCACCTTTTCTCATATTATCAAGTGGATAAATTCTAATATACTCTTCAAAAACTTGATACCAGAGGCAACCCTAGGTCAATAGTCTTTTGGACTCCTTTGATCCACAAATATGAATCACCATATCCATACACAGACTTCATAGATATTTTTGTATATCCTGTAGTGACCATGATGCTAAGAAGTCCTCCTCCAAGGATTAGTTCAGATATCAGGAAGATCCTACCACTTTCAAAACAACACAAAGTGGGAGATTGGTACTTGTACCAAAATCACACTGAAATTAGAATCTATGGGTGTGAGTTAGCACCATACAAGTTACCCAGATACCTCCCAATAAGGTTTTTTGCTCTGGAGTACTACAGACAGATAATCAACTGAGATGAGGTACATTTTGTGAAAGCCAAAAAGAATGCTTAACTTAGAATCAAAGATCAACTAGGCCCCTTTGTGTGCAATAGTCGAGAAGCTGGAAGAGAAGCAGAAGAAATCCTTCAAAGGCTCAAATTGAAACAAAGCTTCATATGGAGATGTGACCCCTTTGATTTCATCTGCAATAGAAAACAGAAAAACAAGTTGTCTCCCTATATCCACCACAAAATCCCTGAGATAGAATAATATGCAAATCAGTTGGAATGGGTGGAGAATACTCTAATAGACAGAGATAGAACTGAAGTTGCTATTGAAAATGCATTAATTGATCTAGAGAGGAGACTTGATAAATATTATTTCATATAGGTACCAGAAGAAACCCAAGCCCAAAGGGAATCACAGGCACACAGTGAACAACAAGCAGAAGAAGGACCCCAGGTTCAAGAAGAGTCAAAACAACTAGACCTATCAGAAGAAATAACTCAAACAAGACTACCAGAGCACATTATGAGTACTCCCCCTATCGTGCAGACTCCTCTCAATGAGGAGAGAAACCTCAAAAGAGACAGGGAGGAGGAAACTCCTTCAGGCAGATCCATTTCACAAACATATGTCAAAAGGCAAAGGCTAAATCCTTTCTCCGAACAAGAATTCACAGAAGAAACAGTTGGAGCCACTAGCACAGAAAGATAAGGGAGCAGGCATGCTACTCCCTCTAGAGGAACATAAGAACCTTCCACATCACATGCTCAGATGTTGGAAAAACAACAAAGTGTGGAAGTGTCCTCATTAAGGATTCCAACTAAGCAAGACCAGGATATTAGAGAAAAGTACAAGGAAATCAAGGCCAGGAATGAAAGGTTAAAAGCCCAAAGCTATACACAGTACCTCAAAATGGCTCCCACCAACCAAACAAGGCTTATGTTAGCCTTTGATGTGAAATAAGGCAAAATGCAAATGACTTTCTTGAAGCCCACCGCTCAGTAGCCCAGATCAACAGCTAACTACCAGAAGACACATTTTGAAGTGCTAGCAAAGGACATACATCCTACTGACCAGATTGAATTCCATAAATAGACAGGAGAGATGGTATATTCCACTTTAACAAGCAAAGCAATTGCAGCACAGCAGTTATAGAATTCACTGAATAATATATCAGCACAGTTTCAACTAGAAAAGGGCTCCTCACATACCAAAGATACCAGAATCAAGTCCTTGGAGGACTTAATCATAGAGTTGGGACATGATCCCAAAGATGTGAAAGCTGCAGAAAGGTTTATTAAAAATAAGAATGATGACATAGCCGCTTTGAAGAAGCAGCTCAAAATTCCACATCTTCATCATCCACAAACAACATAATTCTTGGAGACTCAGAAGGAAAAAGAAGAGCTTATGGACTTGGTCCTTAAATTAAATGTTCAACTGAAAGAAACAGAGAAAGAATTGGACATAATGATTTAGTCCAAGCAGAACGAATTTCCCACTACCTCCACAACTGCCATTCCCACAGTAACAATTGCAGCCCCTTCAACATTGGTAGCCTCTTTATGTTGGGTTGTGTTATATTCTTTCCACATAGTTAACAGGGGGTTTGAGGGGGTATCCGTAACCCCACTTTATGGGGTCCGGGGCAGCGCCCCAGAAAATTTTGGTTTTGGACCCTATGTTAGGTTGGGCGAACCCACCTATGGTTTTGTGCATGATTTTCGCACATGTTTTTTTTTTTTGGACGCGATGGTTTTCGGTCCATGGTATTGGATCGATGGTTTTTTGGTCCATGGTATTGGACGTGATGGTCTTTTAGTCCATGGTATTGGATGCTTCGGCATGTATAAATATGTATTGTAACATTGAAAGGAACATAATGAAAAATCAAGCTGGTAGTCTCGGTTTTGAGATCCAGTGGGAAATCTCTGTGTATATGTGTTTCATGTGTTATTCTCTCACATTTTTATTTTTCCTGCGATTTAGAATTCGTATGCAAGTAATTTATGTACGGGGTTAAAACCTACATTTGGTATCAGAGCTGTTTTGGCTTCAAGGGGATGCCTTTGTTGCTGAGGGATTTCGCTCAGGCCTGTGGTAGACCCTGTTCAGTGGGAGATCTGCGAGATCGAT